>JAVLUX010000017.1:25762500-26065941 GCA_032164185.1 Moxostoma hubbsi
GGGTGCGGGCACGCCCTGGGCGTGATAGGCTAGAGCGATAGCATCAACAACCCAGTGGGCTAGCCTCTGTTTGGAGACGGCGTTCCCTTTCTGCCATCCGCCAAAGCAGACAAAGAGCTGCTCAGAGCATCTATAGCTCTGCGTGCAGTCCACATAGGTATGCAAAGCACGCACCGGACACACGCAACGAAAGGGCTGGGTCTGCCTCCTCCCGGGGCAGCGCTTGCAGGTTCACGAACTGGTCTCTGAAAGGGGTTGTAGGAACCATGGGCACGTAGCCCGGTCAGGGTCTCAGGATAACGTGAGAAAATGCCGGACCGAACTCCAGGCAAGAGTCGCTGTCAGAGAACGCTTGCAGGTCTCCTACCCTCTTGATTGAGGCTAACACGATCAGGAGAGCCGTCTTCAAGGAATGGGCCTTGAGCTCGACTGAATCAAGCGGCTCAAATGTGGGGGTGGAACCTGAAAATCAAGTCATGCTTACCAAGGGACTTGCCATCTACTGCGTCGTGGTGGGCAGCGATAGCAGCTACGTACACCTTCAAGGTGGAGGGGGACAGCCTCTCTTCCAGCCTCTCCTGCAGGAATAGAAGCACTGACCGAACTGCGCATCTCTGTGGGTCTTCGGACCGGGAAGAACACCAATTTGCGAACAAACGCCATTTCAAGGCGTAAAGCTGCCTGGTTGAGGGAGCTCTGGCTTGATTGATCGTATCTACGACAGCAAGTGGTAGATGAGGTAGATCTTCCGCGTCCCGTCCAGGGGCCAGACGTCGAGGTTCCAGAGGTCTGGGCACGGGTGCCAGAGGGTGCCCCGTCCCTGAGAAAGAAGGTCCTTCCTCAGGGGGATTTTCCAGGGAGGGGCTGTCACGAGGAGCATGAGTTCTGAAAACCAAGTGCGGGTGGGCCAGTAAGGGGCCACCACGGTGACCTGTTCCTCGTCCTCCCTGATCTTGCACAGCACCAATGCAAGAAGGCTCACTGGGGGAAATGCGTACTTGCGCAATGCGTCTGGACACCTGCTGCAAGGGAACTCCGGCCCATAGGAAGCAGAGGTCTGTCCATGGGCTGAAAGTTTGACGGCAGGCTGGGGTGATTGTCACACGATGTGTGCCGTGGCGCCATGCCCATCTCGGGACGTGGGTCTGTAGCCAGTGCTGTAGCGGTCTCATATGCATCAACCCGAGCGGCGCAACCGCGGCTGAGGATGCCATATGCCCCAGGAGCCTCTGGAATTGTTTTAAAGGGACCGCTGTGCCGGGCTTGAAGAAAGCGAGGCAGCTGAGCACTGATCGAGCGCGCTCGTTGGTGAGACCAAGTCTAACTCCATACTGAGAAAAGAGATGCTCTGAACCGGGGGGAGCCTGCTCTTTACCCAGTTGACCTGAAGCCCTAAACGGCTGAGGTGCCGGAGCACCTGGTCCCTGTGAGCGCATAGCAATTCTCGAGAGTGAGCTATTTTGGATAAGCCAGTCGTTGAGGTAATTGAGTATGCGAATGCCCGCTTACCTTAGGGGGGCAAGAGCAGGGGAAAGGCCGAAGGGGAGGACATTGTACTGATACGCCTGGCCGTCAAAAGCGAACCGTAAGAAGGGTCGGTGTCGCGGCAAAATGGAGACGTGGAAGTACGCGTCCTTCAGGTCTACCGCCGCGAACCAATCTAGCTGCCGAACGCAGGTGAGAATCTGCTTCTGCGTGAGCATTTTGAACGGGAGTCTGTGCAAAGCCCGGTTGAGAACTCGCAAGTCCAAGATTGGTTGCAACCCGACACTTTTTCTGGGTACGATGAAGTAAGGGCTGTAGAGCCAGCCAGGTCAACCGCAATCCCGTGGGAAAAAGGAACAAAGTGGGGGCGGCTGAAGTGGCTTTCTCTCATTATAAAAGAAAGACGTGACCGCCATGTTACCATGGTTATGTTCTCGCACTGAGAACATGAGCCATTCATAAAACGCTGCCTGCGTGTGATCGCAGCCCAGGCACACAAGGCAGCTTTTATGACCGTCAGAAGTGGAGAGATATCAACCGCATCCAGGAACTACACAGAGGCGGAAGGACATCTTTAAAAAGACGCGTCCTGAAAAGGATGTTCAACGCCTGCTGTGTATTGCTCTTTTATGAGTGGGAACTCAAACTCTTTTAGAGAAAATATACTCTTTTAGGAGGAGAACACTCTTTCAAATAGAAAGAAGCGCTGTCGAAGCGCCCAAGGGCGTAAACTACACAGCGTGCAGAGAGAGAGACGGCAGCTGGAAATGCGCCATGCGGATCCAACAGCAATGCTTCTCGCTGATAAAGGTGAGTGAAACAGGAGTGTGTTTCAGCTGCTTGCGGTACTAACATTCAGCTCCGAAGAAAAATTCTGACTGGCATTCGCTGCCCCTCTCCCCTTTATACCCGTATGTCTGGGGCGGGGCATGCAAATTCTGTCTGCCAACTTGACATTGGCCTTTTCTCAGGCTCAGAGGTACGATTCGGCGTCCGAGAAGACCCCTTGTGTCACTTCCTTCCACAGTACTTTTCAAAGGTCTGAGTTGTAAAGCCCAAAAATAAAACTTAAAGTTAGGTAAAGCTAAACACAGATTACTTAGGGCATTGAAGTGTTTCTAAACGGAGCTTGGATCTCTTTTTATTCCACAAAAAGTGCTTGCACAGAACATCGATATCCTTAAAAAAACATTTTGGGAGGAGTAAAAGGTATCATTGAAAACAAAAAATGTATCAGAGGAAGAACATTAATTTTTAATACAGAAATCCTGCCAGAGAGAGAAACCTGCAAAGGTGACCATCTGTCCAGATCCTGCCTGAGTTTATCTAGCATGTGGTTGAAATTTACTTTTCGAATATGGAAAGGGACGTATGGATTATCACTACAAGACAAGCAAAACCGGAAGTCTGTATTAATAAAGGTAGTGAAGCTGGTGGAGTCACATCCTCTGGAGAAATATTGAGAGGCATCAAAATAGATTTTGATCACTTTAAATTTGTAGCCCGAAAGCAAGCCAAATCTATCAAACAATGTTAAGGCATGAGGTAAAGACTTATCTACATCTGACAGAAAAAGAATGATATCATCCGCATATAATGAAATGTGATGAATAGTGTTCTAAATGCAGATTGGAGAGACTAAAGCATTTTGTCTAACAGCCATATCTAGAGGCTCCAATGAAAGCGTGAACAAAATGGGGGAAAGAGGGCACCCCTTCCTTGTTCCCCTCTCCAAAGGAAATTGCACTGACACAGCAAATCCTGTTGATACACATGCAGTTGGACTGTTTTAAAGAGTCTGAATCATACGAACAATAGATGAGCTGAAACAAAACCTTTTCAGGACTGTCCACAGATACCTCCACTCTAATCTATCAAACACTTTCATTGCATCTAAACTTAAAATGGCATTTGAAACGTCAGATCCCGAGCTTACATCAATTATATGCAAAAGACATCTGAAGTTATCTGAAGCTAATCTGCCCCTAATAAAGCCAGTCTGATCCGGATGCACCAGGTCAGAAATACAAGTATTGATTCTCTAAGCAATCACTTTTGCATATAACTTAATGTCCACATTCAGTCCCAAATTAAGTCTATTAAGTCCCAAAGTGACCTATTAAGTCCCAAAGTGACAACAAAAGTTCTGGAGGTATACCGTCAAGTCCAGGAGACTTGTACTTCTTCATAGAGACTGCAGCTAATCTTAATTCTAAAGAAATTGGATTATCCAATTGTTCTATCTGATCTATTGAGAGATATGGAAAAGTGAGGCCCTTAATGAAATCCTCCATATCAGCACAATCATCTGGAGCTTCAGATGTATACAATTCAGTATAGAAATTATGAAACACTGTATTAACATGAGAAGGATTAGTTATGACTGCACCAAAAGGATCCCTAACAGAGTCTATAGATGCAAGTCTCTCTGATTGTTTGAGTTGCAGAGCAAGATGTCTACTAGGTCTATTAGATTGTTCATAATACAACTGTCTAGTTCTAAATATTACAAACTCAGATCTCACACTGGAGACTTCTTTAAATGAATCTTCCAATGACTCTAAGAGATGAGCTGGGGCTGGAGATGATCTGAATTATAATGAGAATACTGTAGCCTCCGCAAATCTCATTTCGAGCCCTAGCAACCTATGATAGCAACCAAAAGAATAAGAAATACAACTACCTCTAATAACGCATTTCGCTACCTCCCAAAGAGTATGAGGATTTACATCCGGAGTGTTATTTATATTAATAAAATCGTCAACATCTTTCTTGATATATTGACGCAATGAAAAAAAAATAGTATAAGTAAAAAGTATAATACCTAGTATAATATTAAGATTCAAAGTGCGCCAGGAGTCCAAAACATTTAAATCATCCATAAAAGCATTTAAAAATTTAGATACAGTGGTCTGTGAAGGAATACCGAGCCCAAATCTATCCATACTATCTGCTGCAATATTGAAATCGGCACCGATAATAATAGGAATATCATCTGAAGCAGCTCTGTTTTTAAATCGTCAGAAAAAACGGGGTCAAAAGTATTAGGGGCATAAACCAACATTAGTATATATTTAGAAGAAAACTTCTATCTATCTGCAAACTTAATTTCCTATCCGATAAAAGTAATACACCTTTGGATTTATTCGAAGCACATGAGCTTGCAAGATGTCTATAATGTTTATTCTGAAATCTATGAACTTCCTGCTGTTTTAAATGAGTCTCCTGTATACATGCAATGTGAGCCTTTCTCCTATGCAAAAAATCAAAACATTTTGCCCGTTTAACAGGGCTTATTTCTTCACTGATTTACATTGAGGCGAAGGTGTAACAGGACACATAGCATCCACCAAGCCCATCTCAGCCAGATCCATGTTCCAAATCAATCAATTGCAAAACAAATTGACAGTAATTGCTCGCTAAAAAAAGTGGTTTCGCACGTTTGAGTTATATGGCCATCTTGGTTGGAGTCCAACCGGAAGTCCCTCTTCCCTCCTTTTCTTTAAAAAAGCAAAAATCAAGGTTAGAGTGAGTAAGTGAATGGGACAATGAAAGTCAATCTGGCCAATTTTTGGTGGGTTTAAACACAGAAGCTTATAATTTTGTAAAAGCACTTTGTAATGGGTAAGAATGGGCAAGGAAGAGCTGCTCCTCCAGCTAGTCTTTATCCTCCTCCCGGCTGATTAGAACAATTCAGTGCCGGGCGTGCCTCCTCACGGCCCGGCCACGCCCTCCTCCTCATCACACTCCTCCACCGCCTGATTCAGGCTGTGGAAACCTTCGGCATGACGTATTCCCCTCCCTTCTTGGAGGGGAGGTGATGCCCTTCCGGCTGTCCTTCTGCCAGTAGTTCATTCCCTCCTCTCTGGAGCCCAGGGAGAGACAAGTGGAGGGAGAGGGGAGAGGGAAAGAGACACAGAGAGAAGAGAAAGAGAAATTCTCAGTCACCTGTCCCCGGACGTGGTGTCGTCTGGTCCTCAGCCACTTCTCCACCCTCTGGCGGATGACCACAGCTCCTCACCTGGTGGAACGGCAGCAGCGAAACCCTTCCCAGGATTTGGCACCCAAGAATGGACAAGGAGGAGGGGAAAACCGGCTGAGCAATCAACAAAAATTTTAATGACATAAATCAAACTAAATCAACTTAAACACACACACACACACACACACACACACACACACACAGTGGCCATGTGTGTCTCTTACTCTCTCGAACTGGTGGGTTGTCTTTATCCCCTCCCAGCTGATTAGAACAATTCAGACGTGTGTCCTCACGGCCTGGTCACGCCCTCCTCCTCGTCACACTCTTACATTTATTCTTCTGTTATAACTTGTGTATTATTTGAGCTGTAAAGTTGTAAAATTGGCTATAGCCTTACACAGAAAATGGTAGTAATTGATTTATTCACACTAAAATCATTTTTACATGCATATTGTTTACGTCTTGTGGCTATAATATAAAATACTAAAGTGAGTATTTTAATATAGGATTTATCCTTCTCTGGATAGGCACCGTTGAGCTTGGTGCAAAAAGTAATCCAAGATAGCGGATGAAGTGAAATAAATCTAAATGATGAATAATATATATAATCCATTCAATACTGAAAAGTATTGATAAGTAACAGTTTAATGACACAAAACCAACTATTTTACCCAAAATGTGTGCGTTTATGCTCTTTAGAGGATCACGTCGATTCTCTTGAATCACCTTATTCACAGCAGTGCCATCTTAGGTTTTTTTTTTAAAGGAATGACAACAAGGCTGTGTCTCTTCAATGAGCTGTACTACAGTTTATCATTCCGTGGACAAAATTAATTGAAAAAATATCTTTCTAAGGACATACAGTGGAAAGGAAAAAAATCCAGACAACATGAGTTGTGGAAAGTCAAATGTTATCAAGGAGCTTTTTACACCTTTATACCGTTCATGCCATTGAAGAGATGGTAAATCTATCCCTCACAGCCTCATTGTCATTCCCATTAAAAATTCCCAAAGATGGTGCTACTGTGAATAAGGTCTATTGACATCAGTTGCGAGTCTCCCGTGCGGTGTGCGTGAAGAGCGCTATTTGAACGAATCGCGGCACTGCCACCCATGTTGGCCGTTCCAAACCAGTCTGTTATGAGGCATAATTTCAGTAAAGATGCTGCTGTAGAAGACAGCTACTTATGTAGGCAAGAGACAGCATGACAGTTTTGGAACAGACCCTTCCTTCTTTCCTTCTTTCATTCCTTCTTTCTTTCCTTCCATCCTTCCATTCTGTCTTTGTTTTTAGTCCATCCAGTCTTCCTTCCTTCCTTCCTCCAGTTCGTACTGTCTCTGTCTTCTTTCTTCCCTTCCTTCCTGTCTGTCTTCTTTCTTACTGTCTGTCTGTCTGTCTGTCTGTATTTTCTGTCTTTCTTTCATACTTACTAACTCTTCGGTTGATTATTTAATTTTTTTTTACGTTATATCCATTAGATAGTTAGTATAAACAATTACTGTTGTCTTTAATCATGTCAGACAGAGGGCTGTAGTGTTCTGTCCAGGTGTAGTTAGGTTTATAGAGAGAAAGCTGTTTGTCCTCCAGAGAGAGCTCAGTTCTGATCATTCTCTTTCTCACTGTCCCTCACCCTCTAACAAGGGAAGATTTGTGCAGATTTCTCCTCCTTCGCAGGAAGAATAGATCCCCTTCATCCTTCTCCCTGTTCATTTATCTCTCTATTCTCTTCCCAAGAGCAGCAGCAATCCCAAAGCTGCATTTGAGTGCCAAGAGAAAAAGCCTTCCATAAGTCTCTCCATCTGAAGACAGTCTTATACACACACACACACACACACACACACACCCACAGCCACAAACTCAATGCTAGAGTATAACTCACTCACAGTCAATTCATCTTTTGCATTTACTTGGTAATTAACAATAATTAACAAAAGTTAAAATCATAATGTTGAAACAGTTCGTTTCAGTTGGTTTAAACAGTTACCTTGTTTAAAATCATTGTAAAATGCAATAAATAAATATGCAAGAAAATGCACACCCGAGACTACAAATCCTATTTTAATCTGACATGCTGCTTCTTTTTTGGCAACTGTAAACAGCCTATTTTATTAACAATATTGTGGAATTATTATTTATTATTTATTATTATTAATATCATTATTGACTTTTTACTAAATATTGGTGTCTTCTATTGTATTGCTTTTGGCGTAATTTTCTAAAGGCAATAAGCACCTCAATGCCATTACAGTGATTTTACACGTTGTGCTTTAGAACACTTATTTTATTGCTTTAACATGTAATTGCAAATATTGGCTGTGCATTAATACATGGACAGTATACTTACTCTCTTCCCCCACCACATGCCCCACAAATAAATTAAATTAAAGAAATAAAAATCCTCTGTCTTTCTGAGCAGAGTAAAAATCCAATAGTTGTAAATATTCTCTTTTATTTATTGTCTTCCATTAATTTACTGTTGAAAAGAGTGTGTGCAAACAATCAGACCTCATCCAGTGTTTCTATGTGTGTGTGTGTGTGTGTGTGTGTGTGTGTGTGTGGTATGGGAGTCTCGCTGTGGGTGCATTCAATGAAGGATGTTGCAATGTAGCTGGCCACAGACTGTGAGCTCTAGGGGACAGCTTTGTATCACCCTTTCATCCCTCTATCCCTCTACCGTTCTATTCCACCATCCCTCTATTTCATCATTCCTTCCCCTGAACCCCTGTCTCAACACCCGGACAGTCATTTACACTGTCTTATGATGTCGTCACACCAAGTTAGTGTAGGCTGGCTAGCTGCTTCACCCCTCATCTCATACACACACACACAAACACTGTTCCCCAATCCCTACTGACCTGCTCTTCCTACCACACACACAGATACACACTTTCACAGTGGTCAGTGCGAAAGCAAGAGCTGCTGACTCAGGATCACCACGGTAACAAGCTTACCTGCGGATAATCTTCTCAAAGAAATTTCAAGGGAGACGAAAAGGAGGCAGTGTGAGAGAGAAGGAGAGAGATAGAAAATGTAGGGGGAGAAGAGGAGGGGAGTGGAGCGGAGAGGGGGAAACTTAGAAAAGTTTTCTGAGTCACTGACTTGCTGCACCAAGCAGTTTCCATTCTGACAACAGGCTTACCCTGGTAACAGAGGGTTAGAGAGGGTAGAATGTAGGAATGCAAAACTCAAAATGGATAGACATCAGTAAAAACAACTATTTCCTCCCACCCTGGGTAGCACACAGGAAGATTGGCCATTGCAATGTGAGTGAATGCATTTACACAAATTATGCAGTTACTGTATCTGACACATTAAGTCACTGATAGATATTAAGTCACTGAGAGTTACTAATGTCATTTTGAGGTGACATTTTTTTTAATTATGCAGACCCACATGAGATGAAGACTCCAGTATCAATGGCTTCAACAAAGCACACTTAACATAAGATGCTATATCTAAATGATCAGACCCAAGTTGCATCAATACAGATTGGATCTTGGGACTTGAATAAAAACAGTTAATATATGTGTTACCATATGAAGAACATTTTTAAGTGGCAATGCGCACTTGTTACCTTAAGGATCTGTTTTTACTTAAATTAAAAGTTCACCCAAAAATTAAAATGATCTCATAATTTATACCATCCCAGATGTTTATGACTTTTTTTCATCTGATGAAGACAAACTATATTTCGAATAATTTCTCAGTTCTTTTTGGTCCAAGTGAATGGGTGGCAAAAAATGTCACGGGTCGACGCGTCGGGACACCTGCTGTAAGGGTACTCCTGCTCGTAGAAAACAGAGGTCTGTCCAGGGTTTGAGTGATTGTCGGCAGGCGGGGGTGATCGTCACACGGTGCGTGCCACCGCGCCATGCTCGTCCCGGGACTCGAGTCTGAAGCCAGTGCTGAAGCGGTCTCATATGCATCATCCCCAACGGTGCGACCGCAGTGGCGGATGCCATATGCCCCAGGAGCCTCTCGAAAAGTTTTAAGGGGACAGTCGTGCCTGGCCTGAAAGTGGCGAAGCACCTCAACACTGACTGCGCATGCTCGTTGGTGAGACGTGCTGACATTGAGAGCATGAACCATCCACAACGCTGCCTCGGTGTGATCGGTGCACACACGGCACACACGTGACACACGTGACAACGCCTGTGGCTGTCTGAAGCGGAGAGCACTTTACCGCATCCAGGAACTACACAGGGGCGGAATGGCATCTTTAAAAAGACGCGTCCTGAAAAGGACGTTCAACGCCGCTGTGTATTGCTCTTTCAGAGAAATGATCTCTTTTATAGAGAAAATTAATAAACTCTTTTAGAACTCTGCACTGTCGAAGCGCCCAGGGGCAAACTGCACGCTGTACAGAGAAGGAGAAAGCCGCTGAAGTGCGCCGTAAATCCAACAGCATAACAGAGTGTCAGAGGATAGAAGCAGGAAACTGGTGTGTCACTCACAGCTGGCTGCATACACGACCTCCGAAGAAAATTTCTGAATGAAAGTGTGTATTTCCTCGCCTTTATACCCGTATGTCCGGGGGCGAGGTATGCAAATACTGTTTGCCAACTCTCATTGGCCTTTTTTCATAGATCAGAGGCATATTTGGTGCTCAAGAGAGACCCCTAGTGTTGCTTCTTCGACACGACGTCGAAGTGAGCGACAGACGGGGAAATAGTATTTTCAACTAGAGTATTTTAGTATTTTCAATAGTATTTTAAACCATTTGTACAGTGCCATTTTCTTCTAAATGCAGCAGGGTCGCCTCATGGGAGCAGGCATACTTTGATCACATGACAAGTCGAAAACTACTCACTTTATCTCAGTAACTCCCTGTTAATGGGCACTTCCATTCACAGAATACACTGTACAAAGAGGTAACCTACAAAAGTTCACTTAAGGATCTACCTGATCCAACCATTCAAATGTATTTTATGTAAAATAATGCATTCAGATTGACTCACTGATGTAAAATAGTATTTTAGACTTGAATGAAACAGTTAATTTAGAAAGTACCAATTGAAGAACATGTTTTGGCTTGGTTTTTTCCAGTGTAGTTTAATCATTGGTGATCCTCAATGGCAACAGCAACTAAAACTTTGTTGTTGTGTTATGCTGCATCCATGCCAATATAGGTGTCAGTATAAAGTTAAGACAATTGTTGGGTTTCCATGTTTTATGGGGACTTTCTATAGACATAATGGTTTTTATACTGTACAAATTTAATATTATATCCCCTAACACTACCCCTAAACCTAACATTCACAGAAAAAATTTGTGCATTTTAACATTTTCAAAAAACATAATTTAGTATGATTTATTAGCTGTTTTCCTCATGGGGACTGACAAATTGTCCCCACAATGTCAAAAATTACCTAGGTTTTACTATCCTTATGGGGACATCTGGTCCCCACAAAGTGATAAATACATGCGCGCGCACACACACACACACACAAACACACACACCACTGATCACTTTTCTTTAATCAAACAGCAATTCTAAAGAACTGTCTTTCAACCTCTGCATCATTTCCATTAGTGCTCCTAGCTCAATCAATAAATGCTGTGTAGTCAAGCCCATTCCTTAAGTTGTTCGGTGTGTATACTTTGTGTGTTTATTAGAGAGAGAGAGAGAGAGAGAGAGAGAGAGAGAGAGAGAGAGAGAGAGAGAGTGTGTGTGAGAGAGACAAACAGAAAGAAAGACAGAAAGAAAGTGTCAGCATGATGTGTTTTAAAATGATGCTGTTGACCAAATGTTTAGATTATACATGCATAATCTAAACATTTGGTCAACGGCATCATGTAAAAAATACATAAATACAACATTTTCATTTTTTTTTCTTCTTCCTTTTTGCTATTGTCTCAGTAGTGACTACATTTACCCTTGCTTGCTATTTCCCTTTGTCTAAACCTGTTTGCCATCAAAAGCTCACTAATCATTTTTTCTTCCACTTCATTAATTAGCCACTGCACTTAATTATGACAAAGTAATGCAATTCAATTCAATGTATTGCCTAGCCCTGTTCACAATACTAATAGTTGCAAAGCAGCTTTACCAAGAATAATGCCTTACAAATCCTTCACTGAGCAAGCCAAATGCAACAGTGGAAAGAAAAATTATCCTAAAATGTTAAAGTAGATGAGGAAAAAATCTTGGGTGGAACCTGACTGGGAAGCACACTTTCTATTGCTGACACATATTAAACAAATGTATTCAAAGCATACATACGTACCCAAATGTTAATTTGTCCCGTATTTGTAATCTTGCCTCATAGTATTGACTATAATAATGACTAATTTGAAATTTGGAGGCCATGCAATTTGTAATACATGAGATGCAAGCAGTGTATGGCAGACACTTTTTTTTGCATTTGTATGCATATGTATACAGCATGTGTTTATGGTGAGGAAGGCTGAGTAGTAGCTCAGCAGTCAACTATGATCAGTAACAATTTGATTTAGGGAGGGAGGGAGAGTTTATTGAGCTGAAAAAGACTTATGATGAAATTAACATTAATCAGAGCAGGATGGAGGATCAGAGCAAGGGAGAAAATGGTGGAGAGAAAATGGAAGGATGGAGATGGATCGAATTATTCTTATGACATGTGACGCATGAAAAAGTGAAGTATGGCACTTCTGATGGGTGAAGCTCAGGGTTAGTGTAGCTGCATGGACAACCACTTGTATTGCAAGCTTGTAAAATGGATAGATACGGTCCTGGATGCTGATAGGTCAATACAGCAATCCAGCAGTGCTAAATGCGATACTAAATACTAATGGCTATGACTTGAAATGACTGTTCACCATGAAACTATGCTGCACACATAATGCTTTGTTGTTTTTGTTGCATAGAAACTTTCCATTATCTCAGAAGCTGTTTTCTATTGGAATAATGCCACCTAATAAATTTGCTTACTTTAATAAAATACTATTTTAATGAAAATGAATATTTGTATTTTTATTAACCATTTCATAAGGGTAATAAGCCCCAAATGCTGTTTGGTTGAAAGTTATCCAGCTGAAATCATTGTGTGCCCTCTGAAATTCGAATCACTGCCCCCAATGGCCGAAGCTGGAAGTGTTGTTGAATGTGTGGGCAGGAACGAGCACCCATTTCCAAGTGAAATCTCCACAAAGTTGCGGCAAAAGTTAACAAAAATAAAATTCATTTTGTAAATGATGTAATACAGTAAACAGGAAGGCTTTTATTAACCATACACTCTAACCCAAACCCCAAATGTGCATGACTCCCCATGAGTAGAGTAAAAATTTTATCTTATAAGGAAAATGCAACCTCAGAAACGCCCTCCTCTTTGACAATGTGTACGTGATTACTTACTGGAACTCATGGGACCACAAACAGTGTCTCTGAGGCTGCTTGAGCAATGCATAATCCATAGCGCCACAGAAAAATATCAAATAATTCAGTTGATGCAAAATGTCTGATGATGTGTGATGGTGCTTTTTGTGAACTTGGCATTGGGTTGATGATAGGGTAACAGAATATTCGGTAGCAAAATGTAAAAAAAGAGTTCTCGTGTGATAATTTTGGCACGTAGTGCCTAAAAATGCCCTTTGGCCATGACTATATTCAAAATATAATGCGGCCTCTCCTAAGTCATTGCTTGAATACATACAATCTAAGCAGTTGATGGACGTGGTGGTTGGTGGAGATTTCCTTTTGATTTTTCTAGATTGTGTCATTCAATAGTTAAATTCTTCTCACCTATGTTACTTTTCCAACCAACCATGTGTTCATCTAGTTATCTGTCTTTAATCTCTTTCTTTATATCCTACATTTATCCTTCACACTGACAGTCCTTTGGATCTTCTTTTGTTTTTAGACTTAATAAATTCACATCTCTTTTGTCCTCTCTCTTTCCCAGTCAAATTTAAAAGAATAATTGCATGATAGGGTGTCTATTCTGGTGGAAACATTTGTGAAATATGCGTCTTTAGACATATTGATTGGAGGTAAATTCCCATAGACATTGTCCCTGATGTCTTTATCACTGCCAATGTCAAAGTGGTCACCAATGATCATGTCATCCTGATCAGACTATGTCCTCCTCTTATTGGCTTCATTAGTGTGACTTCTGTCCAAATCGTTATGCCACAGATTGATTTCATCATTACTAAAAGAAAAAGAGCATCAAAGAGACTGAAAGAATCAACAAATGCATGTTTTAAATAGGTACAGGAATAAAGGAAGAATAGGACAAGCTCTTACCCTATATACCTCAGGATGCCAAAACACAGTATAATCCAGCAGATCTTTTGATTCTGTACAAAACTTTATAGTACATCAGCATATATTATGCATTACATACAGTAGGGCTGGGAATTGCCACAGAACCCCCGATTCGATATTACAACGATATTTCCTAGCCGATTCAATATGTATTGTGATATTGCAATTCTGTAAGTATTGCAAAATTATGTTTTGATGTAAACACTTCATAAAAAGATAAAACTTTAAGTCTTTTTTCTTAGAAAAAATATCTATTTTGAACAGTTGTGTCTGAAATGACAATTGTTTCACTCTGTAATGTATAATTTGCAGGAAAAAGGTAGGGATGTGCAAAACAGTATTATTTTAGCATTTGTTATACATATCAATGTAAATTCTTGTAAATGCTAAAAATTATGCACACAAAAAAAAAAAGAAAAAAAAAAGAGATTGAGCTCTCTCTGTCGAACAGTCGTCACCGGCCGCCTTTATCCCTTGCGCGCCCCATCAGGCTGTTTGGGGACCGGGAGTGCAACATTCCAGCCCGGCCCCGCCCCCTCCACTTCACACTCCTCCCGGCGTTACCTCAGGCCAGGGGCCACCGGCATGATGTACACCCCCCCCCCTCCCCCCCCTTCCCTGGGGAGGGGCGTGCTTTACGATCTGTCTGCCGGCTGGTTATCCCCGCCTTCCTCTACCTGGGAGGAGACAGGAGGGGAAAACAACAACAACAAAAAAAAAATAGGCGAGGGAAAAGACCAACACGGTGCGAAAGCGCGAGAGAGAGAGGAGAGAGAGAAAAGGCTCACTCACTGGTTCTCAGATGAACCATCGCGTGGTCCTCGAACACTCCTCCATACTCTCCGGCGGACGACAGCCGCTCCTCTCCAGGCGAACCGGAGTCAACCTCCAACCCCCAGTGGACAGAACGCCCCTCCGCTTCCCTGGTGACGAGTGGAGACATTCCTCCGTCCCTGGCAGCGGCCCTACCGCTCCGGGCGGTCGGGGAGTTTCTTTCCTCCTCCCCTCACGGACGGCGGTCTACCCTTGACCCCTCCGCGTCTCTGGGGACGGCAGGGTACTCCTCCGCCCCCGGCAGCGGCTCCTTCGCTCCAGGCAGTCGGGGAATCCAGTCCCCACTCACCCCGCAGACGGTGGCCGTTTCCCGCATCCGGGCGGTCGGGCTACTCCGTCACCCGGCGGAAGGCAGCGGCGCTCCCCGGGGTGGATGGCAGTGTCGAGGACTCTGCGATGGGCATCCCTCCTCCTTCCCGGGTTTCGGCACCAATGTAACGTGGGGTTATGATGGGCAAGGAGGAGGCGAGAACCGGCTTGTCATATAAATAATATTTTAATGAAAACTTAAACAAAAGCACAAACAAAACACACAACGGACATGTCCGGGATTGAGCTCTCAGAAAAATTCTCAGAGTGAAAACATGTTTGTGTGGAACTCTGCACAAATACAGCATCCTATATTTATCTATTAATCGTTGTAGCATTAAGATAAACAATAAAAAAAAAAAAAAAATTAAATAATATGTTACATCAGGAGATTTTAAAATTGTTTGGCTCAAGAATCACGACTTGTAAAATAATCGATTTTTCCCCAGCCCTAACATACAGTACACAGTCTTTCATGATATATAAACAAAACTCTTTGAAATGTTGTATATTGGAGCATCAGAGAGTTGTAAGTTGTTCTTGCAAAAAACAAAAAAACTATGTGTGGGCCTGGATAGCTCACAGAGTAAAGACGCTGACTACCACCCCTGAAGGGGGTGCTGAGTGACTCCAGCCAGGTTTCATAAGCAACCAAATTAGTCACATGGGGTAACCTCCTCGGGTTTGCTATAATATGGTTCGCTCTCGGTGGGGCATGTGGTGAGTTGTGCGTGGATGCAGCAGTGGATGGCGTGAAGCCTCCACACGTGCTATGGATTGATGGCCTCAGACACAGAAGCAACTGATATTCGTCCTCCACCACCTGGATTGAGGTGAGTCACTACGCCACCACGAGGACTTAGAGCACATCGGGAATTGGGCGTTCCAAATTGGGGTGAAAAAGGAGAGAAAATAAATAAAAACATAATAACCCCCTTAATACAACCTTAATCTGTATTTTGTATTGTTTCCCTATAAAAATATCTAAACAACCTTAAAAAAGATACAATTACGAAAGAGGCAAAAGTTGAACAAGACAAATAAAAAAATAAAAATTAAATTAAATTACAGTAAGACTTGTTTTCAGGGAATCATGAATATTATTTTTATTTTATTTTAACCCACTAGCAACCCATATTTTCTTCCCTTAACCATAAATCAACAAAATTCTGTAAGGTTAATTTTTAAAAAGAAAACAGGTTATGGTGTAATGGTGTCCAAAAAATAAAATGAATTCAAGAAAACAACGAGTGAATTGTTGTGAATCAAACATGTAATTGTGTCAGTTTAGGAGCTGATGGGTGTGCATATTTGTGTGTGTGTGTGCAAGTGAGAGAGAGAGAGAGAGAGAGAGAGAGAGAGAGAGAGAGTCAGTCTGATCCCTTAGGCTCAGTCAGTGTAGATTTATTGGATGAACTCACAACATTGTGACAATATTTAGTCTGATGCTGTCAGGGTGCGATAATGCAGCCATAACATTCGAGATACATGGTGGGGATGATCTCTCTTGCCTCGAGTTACACTGAGTTTAGCTGTCATGAAACACAGCAACACATCCCACGTCAAAACATTACTTTCCTTGATTTAAATTATTCCTTGATCATTACTTTGTCTAAATGTAAAGTTTAGAAAAATCATAACTTAAAAATTCACAATTTTTTTTTTAACTGAATTATCAATCCACTTGGTGTAATATGTGTAACAGTATCCCATACCTTTGGAAAGAACAAGTAAACCTGCACTTCCTTTCAGAGTAATCTTAATCTAGACTCCATTAGGCATTGCATTTCACACTGAGGAATCTTTGAAGAATGTGAGAGAACCTAACATTGGCCATGGCCTGATTTAATTAAAGTTGTTTTGTATCGAAACAAACGGCGTGTGGTAAGAGTTATCAGTCGAAAGCAGGGTGGTGGAACAGAGACATTAAATAGACTGCAAGTGCAGTGGTGCCAAGCCTGAATATCTACATTGATCCATCTTGCTATGCTCACACACTCCTGACTTTATAATGCCACTGACTCTCCAATAACTCCTACAGTACATACTGTATTTATAATATTTATTACAAAAAATGCACTTTATATAATAAAATATATATAATCTATAGCAAAGACGACCTTTAATGTTTAAGGTGCAATATGTAAGACACAGAAACCCACCTGTGGCCTTTAAGTGAACTGCAGCCAGCTACCTGTTGCTCATGCTCGTGCTCGTGCACACACTCCATAGGGATGTGAGTGAGTGAGCGTACCAAAAAATTATGTAACGTAAAAAGAGACTGAACGTAATTCATCACTGGATGAGGCATCATGCTGTCAGATGAGGTAGCATAATTAAAATTACACAGTCATGATTATTTTACTACAAACTTTGAGACTAAACTAAAACTACTTATCAGCTATCATAGCATACTGATACACACATACAGCTACATACTACTATACTATACTATACCAGACAGTTTACTGTTGCACTGCATATATTATATTTTATATGTTATTTTGTTATATTGTACTATTGTATGTTTTGTATGTCATATCTTGTATTATGATCAAGAAACCAGCATATTTGCTTAAATGTATCCTGTATACCTGACTTTTAGTATAAAGCGAAGATCACTGAAATTATTTGAAAGTTACGAAGCAAGGTAGCTTAAAATTCGTCAGTGTTAGCAGGCAAGATCAAGTTAGCTAAAATTACACAGATCAATCCTTATGGCACTATATTTCACATGCTTTGCAGTTATGTAAGCTTACCTGTCCAATAAGAAGAATGCCAATTCAAGGTCAGTTTTGATCCCCAAAACCAGGAATCAAATGCCCTGCGGATGTTCTTTCTTGTTTTCGCATGACCATGATCACATTTCCACTTTGCCAGATGGGATTCAGTACATAAAGGTTTTTTTGTTTTTTTTTTACTCTGAGTTTGAGTACGAGGTGGTGTTGTGCTGTGAGCCGGCCATTTGCTGAATTCCATCTCTAAGATAACGTTACCTAGTGTTGCAGTTTGTTGTCGCCGTTGAATAGAGGAAGAGAAGCACTGAGGCAAGGCTCTTGGGAGCATGCATAAACATCACATCCTTTTCCCGGCGAAACCGACCCGCTCCATTTGCATGAAAATCAGTCTACAGGCTTTAATAGGCAACCTAGGAATTTCGGGAAGGGTTCTTTTTTTAAAATTACATTACAAGACATTCAAACATTGGCAATAAAAAGGCAAATATAACATGAAAATATTACATATTGCACCTTTAATATTACATTGCTTTCTATGCCAATTTAATGTGTAGAGACAACTATTAGTAAAGTCAATCGTAGGTTGACTTACTGAGAATTAAAATAGATCGCAGTAGGTTTTATTGCCATCAACAATTTATAAAACATGCATTCCTCATCGCTGTATTACTGACTGTACTGAAAACAACTCGCTTCACAACTAGCTTTTGGCGCCACTCCGTGGACATTACACTCGGAAAATGGAGCTCACATTTGCCCATACTCCCAACAACACTTACTGCTTTGGCCACTGAATACAGTGTTTCAAATTTTGGTAACTGATTTTAGCTGTAGAAAGTCAGCCTACTGTTTTCCATTTTAATGTGAGATCAATCTGTTTCTTCTAATAACACCTATTAAGCATTTGGGCAATGAAGACACAAGTTTGTTAGGATTAGCAAGCCCCATTCAATTGTACAGGGTCTTTGTTGCATATATTGCGCTTCATAATGTGCCACACATTCTCAACTGGAGACATCTCAGGACTGCAGGCAGGCCAGTGTAGCACCTGCTTATGCAGCCATGCACTTGTAATTCTGGTTTGTCCTTGTTCTACTGCAAAAACACTTCTAAATGTTCTTAAATGTGTTAAAGGCAGCGTCTTACTAGCCGATTTTTCCAATGATTTTCAGATGTTAGCTTCATTAACATAATCACCGGCCAGATAGAGGGAGACAGAGCGCACATTAGCATCTCTCAGCAGGAGGTGTTAATCACTTGACTTTCGGGACTCCCTTTAATGGGAACAATGACTGAAAATACACATCGGGTTTGTTTGGAAAAATAATTCTGTTACTGAGGCAGGGTCTTGTGTTCTCCTCAAGTGACCAATGAGCTTCTTCTTTTACTGAAGAATGGACAAGACATCAAACTGGTGTGAATGTTTTCAATGCACTCAGATTCTGTCACACCGTCACAAGCTTGCACTAAAATGAGCCACAGCAGTCTGTTTTTATTGTATGCATGTACACGGAAAAGTGTGTAAAACCTTATACTTTTATTACTTGGGCTTATATTATTTTATATGTAGCTGGTAAGTTGCAAAGAAACAACATGGATACAAAAATATCTTTTGGGGTTTTATTCTGATTGCTGTTAAATACATAAAAAATTTTTAAAACAGTGGTCGATTGGGCCATAATGTATAAAAGCTAATAATAAAAAAAAATGAAATACAAAATGAAATACAAAAAATTAAATACGGTAGAGGCTAATATATTCAAATGAAAATACAAACAGGGCTTGCTTCATGTAACGTTGTGTAGCTGACAAAGGCAATGATGAAGGTGATGTGTAGGACCCAAGTGCAGATTTATTAACAAAAAAGGTGATGATACAAGAGACCCTATCTATACCCGAGAACAAGAACTAGGCACGTGGAATAAACTAGACATAAACTGGAAACAGGAGCTAGAAACTAGACTAAGAACAGGACATGATAAGCGCTCCGTTACACAACTTAACCGCAATACTAGATCTAAACTTGGAACAGGAACTTGAAACTGGATTAGGAACAGGACATGACTAGGGCTCAGTTACACTAACTAACAACAACACTAGACCAGAGACAATGGCAAACATGAGGGCTTAAATACATGGACATGGGGAAACATAAGCCAATGAACAAACAGAACTCTAAACAAGATAACAAGGCAATGAACTAAAACCATTGACAAACTAGAACTGATAACAAAGTAATCAAACAATGAACCAATGAAAACCAGACACATGAACATGGAGGGAAAAAACAGGACATAACATGACTAAGAAACAGGAACTAAACTAGAATTTCAACATAAAAGTACCCAAACAAAAGACAACGGTAATGTGACAGGACAACGTTACAGAATACTAGACCCACTATTATGGACCCAGCAGATTGGCTCTTAGAACTTCGACAGGGGAATCAACACCCTGGAGTATTACGAGGAGGATTTTTGTGCTCTTGCATGCCAGGTGACATTCAATGAGGTTGCCCTCAAAGACATTTTTTTATTATGTATTAATTGAGTCAACCTCTTCTTTGATGCCTAGCGGTCGCTGTCCCCTCAGCCTGGCTCAATATATTGACCTCGCCCTACTGATCACTGGTTCAACATTCAGGGTGGGGGAGGCAGGGTTCCACGACATAGCCGCCGCCAAACCAGAGTTCCACGCCACGGCCCCAGTCTCCAAGCCTTCCACGGCCCCTGTCCCCAAGCCTTTCACAGCCCCTGTCCCGAAGACTTCCACGGCCCCTGTCTCCAAGGTAACTCCACTCTGTTCACCTCCCCTAAATACTTTTTTTTTTTGGGGGGGGGGGAATCATCCTATCCTGTTTCTGGTGGTCGATTCACTGCCACTGTCAGCGGTAGCTGCCACGGCCAACGGGCCAACACCCACACCTGCCACGGCCAATGAGCCAACGTCCACACCTGCCACGGCCAACTAGCTGGAAGCCTCGTCCGTCCCAGAGCCAGCGTTGCCAGCCTCGTCCGTCCCAGAGCCAGCGTTGCCAGCCTCGTTCATCTGGAGGAGGAGGATAAGAATAAAGGCTTCTGCTCCCCAGGCTCCGTCCCCAGACCCTTCCACGGCTCCGCCCCCTGAACCTTCCACGGCTCCATCTTTCACGGCTCCATCTTTCACGGCTCCATCTCCTGAGCCTTCCACGGCTCTGTCTTCCAAGGCTTCATCTCCAGAGCCTTCCACGGCTCCGTCCCCTGAGCCTTCCACCGCTTCGCCATCCACGTCTCCGCCTTCCACAGCTCCATCTCCTGAGCCTTCCAGGGCTCCACCTTCCACGGCTCTGCCCCCGGAGTCTTCCTTGGCTCCGCTTTTCATGGCCCCGCCCCCTAAATCCTCCATGGCTCTGCCTTTCACGGCTCCTCCCCCGGAGTCCTCCATGGCTGGTCCTCCAGTTTCAACAATACCACTCGTATTCTTACATATAGCATGTATTACACTTATTCACTAAACTGGAAAACACTGGACTATGACTCACTGAAGCATGATTAATTAAACGTGGTCAAACTCCACACATGCAATCCATATTTATCCTTCAGAACTAACCAATAAATAACACTTTTAACCTTTCAACACATATTTAATGCAATTTATAAGCATTTTGTGTAAAATTTTATATTTACCCAATAATTCTCAACTGATGAACAAATATGGGAGCTCTCTTGTGCAATACATTTTCTCACATTTCTAATCAGCACACATGCACAACACGAGACTACCATAAACCGGGTGTTGCATAACTCCGGTTTATATCCAATTTATGATAG
This sequence comes from Moxostoma hubbsi, assembly GCA_032164185.1. Taxonomy (NCBI): domain Eukaryota; kingdom Metazoa; phylum Chordata; class Actinopteri; order Cypriniformes; family Catostomidae; genus Moxostoma; species Moxostoma hubbsi. The sequence goes on from JAVLUX010000017.1 coordinate 25,783,904, forward strand.
GATTTCATGAAATTTCTTCACTTGGCTACATAAGCTTTATGTTTGTATACAGATTGTATAAATGGTAAAATGGAGTCCCCATAGGAATTAGGTGCACTACGCAGGCTACGTAATATCCATATAGGTAGTGGCAGTACCGGTCAGTAATATTAAATTGAAGATGAATAATACCAAGAAATGTATTCAGATGGTCCCTTACCATCCTTCACAGTTTTAGCAGTAAATGCGTTTTGAGTAATGAATAATAAAAAGTGTATATCCTTTCTTATAAGCTGAAAACTTTCCTGACCCATGTCTAAAAAATTGAATTATTTTATTTATTTGATTATTAAAAAAAAAAAATATATTAGTTTACTTTTTTTATTATTATTTTTATCCCTTCACCTGCACTTCTTGTCTTTATGACACTGTGGTTGCATTTATAAATGGTTTTACATTGTTATATTGTATTCATACATGTTGGATCTTACTGAACATTTATATCAAACCTTCTGTTTTTCAATAAAAAAATCCACAGTTTTAGAACAATGTCTGGACTTTATAGACGGTCCCTAACCACATCCTCCACAGTAATAGCATGTTTCAGCACAGTGTGTGGACTTTACAGATGATCCTTTACCCACTGTATGAAAATGTCAAATTTATATATCAATGTTAAATTAACAATATGGAATGATTTCAGCATGACGCCATCTGCCGTGGCTTTCCTTTCTTCGAAGGAAAGCCACTTCAGCCGCCCCCCCCCGTGCCGCGCCTTCTTCCTATGGGATTGAGGCCAGCATGGCTGGCGATGAACGTGATCTGGGGAATGAAGCGGGCGCGGTTTCGCCGAGTAAATCCCCACAAATCTCCCACCCCTTGGTTTGCCCCCATCTGGGTCCGATGCGAGACTGGCTTGCCTGTTGTCTCCTTCCGACCCCCCGAGCTGGTTGAGAATATTGCCACTGCATCAGAGAGCATTGCGGCGTCCGATGCTGAGGACTCGATTGGGCTGCCACCTTCGGGTCTGCTCACCCAGTCAATGCTCATATGTCCGGCATGCTTGCCCGGGCCATCGTGAGCGTTTGGCTGGACTGGAACTCCCCGCACCCCCTCAGCCATCACGACTAAACGATTTTTTCCTCGGGTCAGTGTGCCGCTCACAGCCCCCCCACCCCCGCTTCCTATCTTCCCGGAAGTGCATGATGAGCTGACGAAGTCGTGGAGGGCACCTTTTACTGCACAAATCCAATCTCCTTGCACATTCGCTCTAACTACCCTTGACAACGTTAGTCCACGGGTACACGGAGGTCCCCAGGTGGACAAAGTGGTTGCGGTGCGACTGTGCCCGTAAAATGCAGCCACCTGGTGGGATCGCCCAGTACTGTAGGACAACGTTGTCCCACACATTGGCAAAAAAAGGCAAATATAACATGAAAATATTACATATTGCACCTTTAATATTACATTGCTTTCTATGCCAATTTAATGTGTAGAGACAACTATTAGTAAAGTCAATCGTAGGTTGACTTACTGAGAATTAAAATAGATCGCAGTAGGTTTTATTGCCATCAACAGTTTATAAAACATGCATTCCTCATCGCTGTATTACTGACTATACTGAAAACAACTCGCTTCACAACTAGCTTTTGGCGCCACTCCGTGGACATTACACTCGGAAAATGGAGCTCACATTTGCCCATACTCCCAACAACACTTACTGCTTTGGCCACTGAACACAGTGTTTCAAATTTTGGTAACTGATTTTAGCTGAAGAAAGTCAGCCTACTGTTTTCCATTTTAATGTGAGATCAATCTGTTTCTTCTAATAACACCTATTAAGCATTTGGGCAATGAAGACACAAGTTTGTTAGGATTAGCAAGCCCCATTCAATTGTACAGGGTCTTTGTTGCATATATTGCGCTTCATAATGTGCCACACATTCTCAACTGGAGACATCTCAGGTCTGCAGGCAGGCCAGTGTAGCACCTGCTTATGCAGCCATGCACTTGTAATCCTGGTTTGTCCTTGTTCTTCTGCAAAAACACTTCTAAATGTTCTTAAATTTGTTGAAGGCAGCGTCTTACTAGCCGATTTTTCCAATGATTTTCAGATGTTAGCCAGCATTCTCATGCCCCGTCTCCCAGCTCAGCCTATTTGGCGACGCCGCTGAGGACTTCGCCCAACGGTTTTCAGCGGTGAAGACACAGACAGAGGCCATTCAACACATCATGCCTCCTCGTCGCTCAAGAGCACATACGCCGTCTTTTTGCCAATGGCGTCCCACTGCTGCTGCAAAAGCTCAGGCAGCTCCGCCCCAACCCGGGCCCAGCTCTCAGCCCCAGCGTAGAGCTCCCTGCAGGAAGCTGACGCCCCTGTCTCATGAACACCTTCATGGAGCCGAAAGGCTTCCAAGCGTTCTTGAAACGATTGACTCAGTGAGCGAGATGGCCGCTACGGAGCTTGCCTCTAGACCACTCCATTCCCTAGTGGAGGGCCATCAGGGGAACCATTTGACACACTCTGACCATGCTGTGGTACCCAAAAGAGCAGCTAACGGTGGTCTGGCAAACACCTACAGTCATGGCACCATGGACGCGGTCCCTTCACCTCTACGCCTTCAGCTGTAGACTCCTGGCGGGCTGGTTCTGACGAGTCTAGAGGATGCCTCCATAGGACTTCCTCCTCTTGTCACTTTCCCACTCCCAGCCGGGTGTGTGGAGCAAGGTAAGTGCTTTGAGTTTTCCCTCAGCACAACTGTTTTGGATGCAATTTTGTTCCCCGACATAATATTACCTGCTCCACAATGCTGCGAAGCCCCATCATGTACGTCAAACATGATCGTCCCCTTAGTGCCCCACGCTCGGATTCAGTTCGCCAGGCGCTCGCCTCATTTCTGCGGCATCTGCTTCACTTCAGTGCACGGCAAGAACGTCAACACTCTTCGTGCGGAAATCGCAAACCTTTTACACCTTTCAAATCGAGATGAAGAAGGGTTTCTACGGCCCTCAGTTCATCGTACCCAAGAAAGGTGGTGGGTTGTGGCCAATCTTGGAGTTCTGAACCGGGCCTTACACAGACTCCCGCTCAAGATGCTATTGCAGAAACTTATTCTAACGTGCGTCTAGCATCAAGATTGGTTCGCAGCGGTCGTGTACTTTCGTGTCCTATGGCTCGCGTCCGACGGCCAGATGTACTAGAACCAGGTACTCCCCTTCGGCTCATCCCTGTAACTCACTCTCGAGAGTAACTGTACATGGACCTGGTGCTCAAGCACCTTAGCTGCCTAGGGCTTCATGTCAACTTGGAAAAGAGCAAGCTCTTCCCGGTTCACAGCCTCTCTTTTCTCGGAATGGAGTTTGACTCAGTCTCAATGACAGCGCACCTCACAAGCAAGCACATGCAGCCAGTGCTGAACTGCCTAAGTTCGTTCAGACTAGGCACAGCGGTTCCACTGTGGCAGTTCCAGAGGCTCCTGTCCCATATGGCATCCTCAGCGGCGTCTGCGCCGCTCGGGTTGATGCACATGAGTCTGCTTCAGCACTGGCCTCAGACTCGAGTCCAGAGATGAGCATGGCACCACTGTGTGACCATCACCCTTCTCTGCCATCGCCTATTCGGCCCCTGGACAGACCTCTGAGTGGGAGTACCCCTACACCAGGTGTCCAGATGCATTGTGGTCACCACAAATGACTTAAATCTGGGCTGGGGCACCATGTGCAATGGGTGCGCAGCCGCTGGCCCCTGGACAGGACCGTGGCTAGGCTGTCACATTTACTGCCCAGACATACTGACTGTACTTCTTGCCCAGCGGAGATTCCTCCCATCCTTTCAGGACAAGCACATCTTGATCCATTCAGTCAGCTCTGCGACTGTAGCATGTATAACTCACCAAGGCGACTTTCGCTCTTGTCACATTTCACAACTTGCCTGCCATCTGCTCCTTTGGAGTCAGCAGCGGCTGAGTTCGAGGCCGCACCACTCACATTTCAGGCAGCCTCATTATGACAGATGATGCACTGTAATGACAGGCCATGCTCAGTGGAGATTGAAGACTCCACCACCAGGCAGTCCGGCTGTTTCAGAATCGATGGGGCAAAGCACAGATAGACCTGTCTGCCTCTCGGGAATCCTCCCTCTGCCTGCTATGATACTACCTGATGGGAGCCCCACTTGGGACAGACATGCTGGCACATAGCTGACTCCAGGGGCTGCACGAGTATGCTTTTCCCCCAGTGAGCCTACTTGCACAAGCCCTGTGCCAGACCAGGGAGGGTGAGGAACAAATCACTCTTGTAGCCCTTTGTTGGCCCACTCAGACATGGTGCTCGGATCTCAAGCTCCTCATGACAGCACCTCCCTGGCGAATTCCCCTGAGGAAGGACCTTTGTCCTCAGGAATGGGGCACCCTCTGGCATCTGTGCCCAGGCCTCTGGAACCTCCAGGTCAGGCCCCTTGATGGTACGTGGAAGATCGAGGTAGTCTACCACCAGCCATCATAGACACAATCACCCAAGCCAGAGCTCCCTCTACCAGGAAGCTTTATGCCCTGAAGTGGTGTTTGTTCACAAATTGGTGTTCTTCCCAATCTTAAGACACAGAGGTGCGCAGTCGGGTCAGTGCTCTCATTCCTTCAGGAGAGGCTGGAGGGTCGGCTGTCCCGCTCCACCTTGAAGTTTTATGTAACTGCTATATCGGCTCACCACGACGCAATGGATGGTAAGTTCTTAGGGAAGCGTGACCTGATCATCAGGTTCCTTAGAGGTGCCCTGAGATTGAATCCTCCCAGACCATGCCTGTTCCCCTCATGGGATAGTCCTTGTGGGCCTTCAGAGATCTCCCTTTGAGCCGCTAGAGTCAGTTGAGCTAAAAGCCCTCTCCCTGAAGACGGCCCTCCTGATTGCACTCGCTTCCATCAAGAGGGTTGGGGACCTGCAAATGTTCTCAGTCAGTGACACTTGGCTGGAGTTTGGTCCGGCAGATGCTCGTGTCATCCTAAGACCCCGACCAGGCTTTGTGCCCCAGGTTCCTACGACCCCTTCAGGGTCCAGATAGTGAACCTGCAAGCACTGCCCCAGGAGGAGGCAGACCCAGCCTTATTGTTGCTGTGTCCGGTGCATGCTTTGTTAACCTATTTGGACCGCACACAGAGCTTTAGACATTCCGAGCAGCTCTTTGTTTGCTTTGGCGGACAGCGGAAATGGAATGCTGTCTCCAAACAGAGGCATGTCCACTTGGTCGTCAATGCCATTGCATTGGCATTTCAGACTCAGGCCGTGCCCACCCCCTTGCAGGTTTGAGTGTGGCATCCTCATGGGCTCTGGCCAACGGCACCTTTCTAGCAGACATCTGCAGAGCGGCAGGCTGGGAAACACCCAATACCTTTGCCAGATTCCATAATTCCATAACCTTTAATTCCATAAAGGTTGAGTCGGTTTTGTCTAGGGTTTTGTCAGATCTGAGCATGTAGAACTCGGTAATACGGAACAGCTGACCCGGTCTACCGTTTGCGCATAGTGCCTTTCCCCTCCTCTGGGGAAAAAACATGCACTCTTTCTCCCAGACGAGCCCACAAAACTCATGCTCCCTGGATGTCCTTCCTCCCTAGCCCTCTGGCTCGCAAATTCGGTGGAGGAATTCCTTACCAGACCCACTAAGGGTACTAATTACTCTGTACAGGAATAGGTGCTCCACAGGTGTCGGTTATCATGGTAACCCCCTGTGTTGTATTTTCCGTGGTATGGTCCCCCTCTCGGCGGACCCGCGTCTCCCTTGGGCAGTCCCCTCAGCCCCCGGTCACTGTGTTTGTAGAGCTCCTCCCTCACTAGGCAGGACCTACCAGCGCTCCACTTCCATGTGTGGCTTGTAAGCCCATGTGACGTATTTGCCACAGTTTGACCTCCCAGCCTGGGCAGGATGTGGTCTCTGCGGGGTCTTATCCTCTTGAAAGAATAGGATTAGAAAAGAATGCCTTCCCCGATGCGCGTGATTGTGTTAGATGGCCCCAACCACATCTAACGCTCTATGGAGCGAAAACTTAGAGAGCAAAAAGGCAGCTCCTTCAGCACGCAACAGCATGCTTGCACCTGCACCTGCATCAGCAGTTCATGTAACATGGTTCAGTGTCATGGCGTTATTGGATAGGGACCCTTAGTGTCACTACATTGACACAATGTCGAGTGAGTGACAGATGGGGAACGTCTATGTTACTGTTGTAACCCCCGTTCCCTGATGGAGGGAATGAGACGTTGTGTCCCTATTGCAACAACACTGTACCAACCACTGTAACGGCCAAACCTTATTCTCGGCTCCTCAGTACAAAACCTGAATGAACAGCCGTATTGCGCCCTAATTTGTATTTGTAATTTGTTTGTGGAAGGACATGCAAATTCTGTTCGCCAATTTTTCATTGTACTTTTCTCAAGTTCAGAGGCAACCGAGGTTCTAAAGAGAGACCCCCAGTGTCACTACATCGAACGTCTCGGTCCCTCGATCAGGGAACGGTGGTTACAACAGTAACCTAGAAGTTTTCTTTATAAAAATGTTTAAATCGTCAGCCTCACAACACTGGAATAATTTACAGCCACCAACTTTGTTTAATCCTTGTAGGTCTGGAAAAGGAGTCTGATCAAAGCACACCACATCCACAGAAAACTAAGAAACATAGCATACACTTAATAACAACAACTGTAGTTCCTTAAAATAGAATTGAACTAGCACACAAAAAAACAAACACAGCAGTGATCAGTCAAGTTAACTTGCTAGTCATTAGCACACCACACTCTATTACATGAATTCAATGTGATAAATCACTACTTTCAAGATCAGTGGTTAAATCAGTGGAATCATACGTGTAACGCTGTTTGATTTAAACTGCTGCATCAATCCTAACACACAAATGAATCCCCCCAAAAACAAAATATCCATCATTTCAAAACACACAATATACACATGCATTTTATATTAAAATAACACTTCCCTTGTCCGGTGGCCGTTGATTCTGTTGATTGTCCTTGACAAAAAGAGACAGCATGTTAAGAAGCATATGATTAAATCATTCAATTAGTCTGTCTGTCTGAGGGTGGTATAGTGATGTTCTTGTATTATGCATACTAAGTTACCTTCAGAGTTCTTTTAAAAGACAAGACTCAAAATTCCTTCCCTGATCAGTATGAATACTCCTAGTTGCCCCATATCTACATACCCACTCCTCAACCAAGCACCTTGCAACTTTGTGCCTCTTGGTTAGGCAAAGAAAATGCCTCTGTACATTGGGATAAAAATAGTCCCTAATCACTAAAATACACCTATTTTTCTGACTAGTCTCTGGAAAGGTTCTTACAATATCCAATTCTCTGCCAATATAAATGGCCCCATGTGCATGGGTTCCCAGGTGGCCTTTCCTCTTTGTTGTTCTGAGGGATGTGGTTAGTGGGATGTGATTTCCCCCAGTGGTTGGTCATATACTTGGGTCTAACACTGGTGTGGGAGACATTCTCTCCGTCTGTGGTTTCTCTGCATGCGTTGTCATAGAGCCTGGCTTTGTTATGATGCCACATGTCTTCAACTGCCAGCCCTTGGTTTTCAGTGGTGAGGCTTGAGACTGATGATGCCTTGGGGGGCCATTCCTGATGGCAGCTTTTATTTGCATAATCCTTATGCTACAAGTCATGTAACTGTTGTGTTGTTGTGTTGTGTTGAGGATGGCTTTGAAGTTAATTTCCTCTCCCATCTCAGTTTCTTGACCTGAAATATGCATCCTGGAGTCAGTTGTAACAGACTTGGGAACTTTCTTGCTGACCTTGTTTGGTTTCCAGTGCAGTGAACAGTCTTTGATGAGACTTTGGGTCTGAAAATTATTTTATCAGGGCCTCTCGTAGGAGCATTTTTAAGCATTTATCTTATCTATCTGTTTTAAGCTTTTAAACTCTGCAATTTCTGCCATTTTTCATCACACATGAGGTTTTCCCCACATTATTCTCATATCGCGATTCAACAGCATGCATTTTACAGCATGTACCCTTTTCTCCTTTGTGTTACACTGATTTTTGCATCAATCTCAAAGCACCACTTATCAAGAACAACAACAAACAATTTTGTGAGGGATTCAGATCGATCTAAAACCATTGCCATTCAGGAACAACCAACAACAACAAAAAATTGCGGTAAGTCATAGCATCCACTCATATTATTGCTTCCTGCGTTACATGCCACATGTTTACTATAACTTCTTCCATCAACAGTGAGGGATTCACATGTGATAAATTTAAGGAATTAATCAAGCTGACAGAGAAGGTTAATGAGTTAGATACATGCATTCGAACAGTAGTGTAGGTCAGTAAGAAAGAGAAGCCGGCAGAAACTGTTTCGGATGTGGACAGTACAGCAAGCAACACACACACTCTTGTTCCGGCTCTAGAGCCCCCGCAGCAGGGCATTTGGGAGAAGTCTCTGTGGCATACTCTCTCAGCAAAGTGACACCACTCTTCCATTCCTGTTTGGGTTTACAATCTATTCTCCCCACTCAGTGATGCACCCACTGAGAATCATGTTGAAAGAGCCTTAGTCATAGGTAATTCTATTGTAGGGAACGTGGAAATGGAGACTGCAGCCACTATTGTTAAATGCATTTCGGATGCCAGAATGTCTGACATCAGATTAAATTTATAAGTGTTGGCTAAAATTGTTATTCATGTCGCCACTAACGATGTCCAGTTTCGCCAGTTGTAAATCACTAGAGATGATGTTAAAGTGGTGTGTGCACTTGTAAAAATTATGTTAGACACTGTAATATCTCTGGCCCCTTCCCTGCTCATTGTGGTGACGAGGTTTAAAGTAGACTAGTGTCACTGAATGGCTGGATGTCTGAGTGGTGTCTGGAGAATAGCATAGGATTAATAGATAATTAGAAGAATTTTTGTGGTAGACCTGACCTGCTAAAGAGAGACGGACTCCATCCCTCCAGTGAAGGTGCCGTTCTCCTCTCTAGTAATTTGGCTCATAGTCTTAATAGTGATAGTATTTAACTAACTGGGGCCCAGGTCAGGAAGCAGACAAACCGGTGAATCCGAACATCTGATAGCTGCCTTGAGACGGCACACAGGACACATAAACTACAACACACAGAAACTGTATCACCTATTTTATATATCACCTATATTGTAAAAAAAATCACAAACTCCTCACTAAATCATATAGAAAAAAATTGATTAAGGTCAAACTTGGATTTTTTTTAAAGATAAACATTATATAAATATAGGGCTATTAAACAATAGATCTCTTTCGACCAAATATCTCTGTCGTCTTTTGCCCTTGCTACAGTATAGATCACCCAGGCCTTATTCTGATTTCCTTGGTGAATTTGTCAGAATCAGATCTAGTAGTTGCTGTAGATAGAGCTTTAATTGTTGGTGACTTCAACATTCACATAGATAATGAGAATGACACATTGGGATTAGCATTTACCGATATTCTCAACTCGCTTTAAGTCAGACAAAATGTGACAAGACCAACTCGTCGCCATGATTTATTTCTATCATATGGAGTTGATGTTGATACTATAGAAGTTCTACCGCAGAGCAATGATATCTCAGATTGTCTCTTGCTGTGTATGCTGTGATCTGCTAATATTACTCAATCTACACCACACTTATCGTTCAGGCAGAATAATTATTTTGACCACTATAGATAGATTCACTAATAATCTTCCAGATCTATCTCATACACTCAATAAGTTCTAAAGTGTAGAAGAACTTGATGAAATAACAGAAAATATAAATACTGTATTCTCTAGCACTATTGATAGTGTTGCCCCCCTTTGATTAAAGAAAATTAAAGAAAAAAAGCCCAGCACCATGGTACAATGATCACACTTATGCTCTCAAGAATGCAGCTTGGAAAATAAGAGCGCAAGTGAAAGAATAAAAAATTTGAGGTATTTCACGGTGCATGGAATAATAGTGTCTGTAACTGCAGACAGGCACTAAAAGCTTCCAGGTCAGCATAATTTAGCAAACTCACTGAAAATAACCATGACAGTCCTAGGTGTCATTCAGGACTGTTGCAAAATTGGTTAGGACATGTCCCAAGAACTTTGAAATGGCAGGTATAAGAAGCCACAACCTGGAGAATTGGCTAATTATAGACACATTTCAAATATCCTGTTTATATCAAAAATCCTAGAAAAGTTTGTGTCCTCCCAATTATGTTAATTTCTACAGAGAAATAGTATATGTGACAATTTTGGTCAGGATTTAGGCCACACCACAGAACAGAAACTTCACTTATCAGAGTTACAAATTACTTGCTCTTATCATCTGATCGAGGCGGCATTTTGCTTCTAGTGCTTTTGGATCTTAGTGCTGCCTTTAACACGATAGATCACAATATTCCCTTGAATAGGCTAAAGTTTTATGTTGGCATTTGTGGACTTGAATTAGCATGTTTAGGTCCCATTTAGCAGACAGCTACCAATTTGTCTGTGTAAACGAGGAATTGTCAAATCAAACAAAAGTTAAGAATGGAGTGCCACAGGGATCAGTTTTAGGGCCTCTGATTTTCTCCTTATATATGCTTCCCCTGGGAGATATTATCAGGAATCATGGAATAAGTTTCCACTGTTATGCCGAACTTTATATTTCTTCAAAGCACAACAAAATTTCACAATTCTCCAACTTAGCAGAATGTATCAATGAAATCAAAAGAAATTTCCTTCTACTCAATTCCGACAAAACAGAGGTACTAGTTGTTGGACCAAAACCCTCTAAAAATAAGCAACTAAAAACAAATAACAATTTGACTCTTGATGGATGTACTGTTACATCGTCTTCAACAGTGAAGAACTTAGGTGTTATATTTGAAACCAATATTTCATTTGAACATCAAATTTCCAATGTTTGTAGAACAGCATACTTCTACCTAAGAAATATTGTTAAGTTATGACACGTGCTCTCTGTTGCTGTTGCCGAAAAAGAAAAAATGAATGCATTCATGACCTCAAGACTAGATTATTGTAATGCATTACTGGGAAGATGTCCAGCAAGTTCAATAAATAAACTTCAATTGGTTCAAAATTCAGCAGTCAGAGTGCTGACTAGAACCAAGAAATGTGATCATATTAGCCCTATTTTATCGTCATTATATTTTACCTGTTAATACACAAACTTGTATTAAATTTAAAATTCTGATAACTACATACAAAGCTTAGAATGATCTAGCTCCACAGTACTTAAGTGACCTTCTACCACGCAATATTCAAGTCAAGTCATTTTTATTTGTATAGCGCCTTTCACAACACGCATCTTTTCAAAGCAGCTTTACAGAAAATCATGCATTAACAGCTAAAGTATGCTGACCTGGCAGCATTTAGTGCCTGTCTGTAAAGTATTCATCACGTTCTTTACGATCAAAAAACTTTGGCTTGTTAATAGTTCCTAGAATATCAAAATCCACAAAAGGAGATCCTTTTCCTATTTGGCTCAAAAACTATGGAATATTCTCCCTAACACTGTTCGGTATGTAGACACGCTCACTGAGTTTAAAGGCCCTGACACACCAAGCTGACTGTCGGCTGTCGACCAATGTTGGGGCGTCGGTAATTTTTGCGGTGTGTTCCGCACCATCAGCTGAAGTCGGTCCTTGTCTGCAATTTTTCGGCCGATTGAGTATGTTGAATCACCGGCGGAGCTTGTCGGTGAGTTGGATCATTCTGATTTGATGCTCAGCTTAGCGAACCAGTGCACGAGAAGAAAAATGGAAGTGACGAAGCAAGCAAACGACAAAGTCAAGTGGGAGCCCCTTGAGGCTGTCTCTGGAGTAAACACGATTTCTCCCATTTAGTGCGGTTTTGCCATATTTGTGCCATTTGCAACTTATCACACTTTTCGGATATATCACAAACCCATCTGTGGTGAGCAAGATTTGTGTGAAAATGGTAAGCAAGCACTGCTATGTTTATGTTTTGTATCCCAGCAGTCACTAGCTCTTCCGGTTTCCCATTTTGAGTAACGAATACAGACTACTGCCACCTGCTGGTATGGTTATTTCATCTTACGAAGGCACAGAACAGACATGCTAGTTGGCCTATTAGGCTGTTTTAGTTAGGTCTGCTGGAACCTGAAACATTGATCATGATCTATAACATGGCAAAAAACTGAACGGCATCTAGGCTAATATTATTCTATTTGTTTCCATGTCTCTACCTCAGGAATCCTATCCCGAGGTCACCTGAACCGGCCAAATCCAGCTCCATTCCTGCTTGGTATCGGACTCCAATCCTACGTGTCTCTGAGTGATGACAAAAAATGCAGCCAGTGTCTGCCAGACATCAATTCAATCTATTACAATGGACCTCAAAGGATGAACTGATGCCAACTCCAACCATAAGACATGGGATACTTCATATTCCAGTGTCTGAACCTTGGACTTAGGATAGACCTCACCAAAATTAACTGCAAATCACCTCACTGATCTCAGCCTGCATCACCTTGGTCTAATGATGGACTACACTCTTAAAACGGAATACATAGACTATCAGTAAATTGCCAACAAAAGCCTTCATCTGCAAATTTACAAAGGACAATGCATCTGTATGAATTGCTGCAGTTAATTCAGGACAAACGTCAAGGAGATTAGTCCTTAATCTTACAGTTCTCACAAAATCTACGTTTAAACACAGACTCTTAACGCTTACTTAGTTAAATCAATTTAAACCATGACTTGCACTGCACATAAATAAGTAATATTGGTATTATATTCATGCTGTTAGCCAGAGGAGGACTGGTCCCCACAGTGAGCCTGGTTTCTCCCAAGGTTATTTTTCTCCTTTAACCAACATCTTATGGAACTTTGTGTTCCTTGCCACAGTCACCTTCAGCTTTCTCACTGTGTTTCTAAATACAATTTTATTTTTTAATTACTTATTTTTATACACACTTCATAATCATATTTAATCAAACTACACAATGATGACTCCAAGACTTTATACTGTAGATATTATGGCTTAATTTTTTGTTAATGTATGATTTTCTGTAAAGCTGCTTTGAAACGATATGTGTTGTGAAAGGCACTATACAAATAAAAATTACTTGACTTATCAAGGTCTTTGAGAGCTATTTCGTGTTCTGGTTCAAGGTTTGCTCGGATGGGTCCCCTCTCTCTGACGCTGGCGAGGAATTGTTGGAAGCGGGCCGGTGAGGATATGTGCTTGCGGACCCTCGTTCCTTCCATCACATTGCAGCGTGGTATTTATCACTCTAGATCTTTTACAGAGCAATTCTTAAGCAATGCGTTACAGACAACTCACGTAATCATTTTACGGCATGGCGATTATACTTTTAATTTGTTCGGAGCAAGATTAATCTATAATTTAGTGGCAGGTTCACTACGGCTGTTTAAACAACAAAGTCATTTGATCAGAGCAGATTTTCTTGTCAGTTCCTGGTTACAAAGCAGAGTCTATCCACTGACAGAACAAAGATTTACTGCAAATTTCTATCTTGATCAAGCATTTAACATCTCCAGTTCAAATCACACTGGTGCTCAATGTTACAAGAGTTCAATATCAAATTTGCTCATCGAACAGGTGCGAAAGGGCGAAGATTAGAACTTTAGTTACCCTTACAATTAAACCACAGACAATAAAAATAGCCTAGTTAAATGCACTCTCAATGACATCAATCTAGCTATAAATTTATTATAAATTTTCAATCCTTAATGGTACTGCAAAGTGATTCCTTCGTCCTGTCAGGGCAAACTTTAATCTCAATGAGATTTTAACTTCATTCCACAAACTGTGCCTGGGTTTGCTACAAAAGGGATTGTTAATCTCTAATCTTGTACCTTTTCATGAGTGCTGAAGGTGGCGTTATGCCTCTCAATCATAAATGGAATTAAATACCAGTTTACTGTTATTTTCTGTTACAACAACAAACTGGCGCACAATATCAACGTCATAAATGCAACATTGTAAACTAGTTTCTGATCTGTTATCTGGATCCAAGAAAAGAATGACTGTGTGAATAAAAAGACAAACAACTCGTTTAGATTCTGCCCGCATTCTCCACACATAATATGTAGAATTTTATATTTCAATAATTAGTTTAAGAATCTTGGCCATGTTCAGCCACCAATAAATGTAGGATAAATGACAAATGATCAGATTAGAAATCTGATGAAAAATTCTCCACCATTAAATATGTAATACTGAAATATTGTTTGATCATGGAATGTAGATCTTAAGAATCTAGTGACGAGTTATTTATCAAAACATACCACAGTCAATTTCTCTTTAAATACAAACAAAACTTTATTGACTAAACTACAACATAAACTAAACTAATACACAGATGAAATATGAGCACAGATTAATGAATGAGATTTGACAGAATTAACTTTATCAGGAAAATTACCACACCACACCTTTAGAACCCTTAATGCTTAATTTAGGATGAGATCGAGTTACTCAAATTATATTAAAGAAATACCAGCAATTTCAGCTAAAGATTGGAGGTAGCACTTGCATTATGTTGTTTGCCGTTGAAGTCCTTGCCGTTCTTTGGCTTGGCATGTGGAAGTTTTGTTCAGTTCGATGTTTGGAATTCTGTTGAAGATCTTGGAGGGTCGATTTCAGCAAAATTTTACTGTGCACGCTGGAATGATGATGGAACTCTGAGTTCCGAAGAGAGAGAGGATACATTTTGGAGATAAGCAGGACATTGCTGAAGAAAGATAGGATGGAAGAACAGAAGAGAGAGAGAGGGGGGGGGGGCATGGCCTTTTAAACTTCTCTGTTCAGTTCAACCCTGTAAAGGCTCTAAGCCAAACAGAAGTGTCTTTATGATATCACATGATCACTTCTTTCCCTCCTTTTTAAAAGTTGATATACAATCCTTTGTGTAAAGGCCTCTTAAAATTCCCTCTCAAAAAGGTATGTTTTAACTTGTTGATTTGGAATCCCCCTGCACGCGGTAGTGACATCACTCTGCTTACATTTAATCTATAATTTACCATCTAGAAATGTAATTAATGTTACAAATTATAATTTTTTTCAAAGAGCTAAGGGTTCAACATTGATATCCAATCTATGTTTCACGATAGCAATGCTCCAAAAACATCAATTTAGTTATTTGTGCCTGGAAAACGGGACTTCATAACGTTATGAAAACGCTATCACCAGATGAATCCAGTTCGCCACACTTGGGTCAATTGTCCATGACAAGAATTCACTGAAAAATATCCAATAGCACTTTTTGTCCATAAAAGTGATAAATCTGAAAAATACTGATATATTCTCCATTGTTTACATAAGATCTCGCCTGAAAGATATACCCTTAGGTATCGTTCTTCAACAAACAATGCAATCTGAGCAGCATTCATGTTGTAAAACTGTATATTATCTTATATATTAGAGTCTCATAAACAAAACGAGCATGTCTCCAAAGTCTATTTTAAAAAAATGTACCATTATTCATAATAGCCAAACAGTGCAGTCAGATTTTGTGTCGTCTTGAAAGGAGGAGCCTTAATTTTACTCTGCACGCTTCCAGTGATTTTACAGTGAAAAAAGCTTGCAGGAACCTCATTTTTTGTTAGATCAAATTTGAAACATGACTTCTTTAGACTTGTGGCTTTGAGAACATTGTATATCTGGGTTGTCTTGCTGATGAATGGATTTGGTCAATTTCACAACTTGAAATAAATTATTGTAATGGAAAGTTAATCATTCACATTAACTTATTAAAGTGCTCACACCAGTCTTATAGAAATAGTTCACCCAAAAAGGAAAATTATGTCCTAACTCACCATTATGTCGCTCCAAACCTGTATATCTTTTTCTTCTGTGGAACACAAAAAGTAAATGTTTGAAATTTTCATAGTGTTTATTGGCCATAATGTAAGCTCAAAAAGAGGGAAAACCATAAAACCACAGTAAAAGTAATCAATGCTACTTAAACAATATTCCAAGTTTGTTCACAGGATGCAATGGGAACCAGTGAGGTTTTCAGTGCTTTATTGCTTTAATTTGGTAGTAAATAACAACTTAAATGACGTTCTGTTTATCAAACAAATTATGTTCTTCTTCTCAGGGAAGAAGGGCAGTTCGCTTAGACCCTGTATTGATTATTGGGGGCTGAATGATATCATGGTGAAGAATTCAAATCATTGCTATCCTTTACCATTGAAGTCTTCAGCTTTCGAACTCTTGCAGGGGGCGTCTGTCTTTACAAAGTTGGACCTACGCTTATCAACTGATTCCAGTCAGTAAGGGGGATGAGTGGATGACTGCCTTTAACACCCATAGGGGCACTTTGAATATTCGGCCATGCCGTTCTGATTGGTCGACGCTCACGCTGTCTTCCATGGGTTGGTGAATGACGTGCTTTGGGACAAGGTTGATCAATTTGTTTTTGTTTTATTTAGACGATGATCTTCTGATCTTCTCCCAGAATATTGAGGACCATGTCCAGCACATCAGGTAGATGCTTCAGTGACTGCTAGAGAACCGACTGTTTGTTAAGGCAGAGAAGTGTGTTTTTCATGTGCAATCGGTTTTGTTCCTGGGTTTCATCAAGTAGTCCGAGGGAGTGCGCATGGAAAGTTAAAGCAGTTTCTGATTGTCCAACCTCAGACTCCCATAAGTCTTTGCAAAGGTTTCTGGGGTTTGCTAATTTTTACAGACGTTTCATTAGAAACTTCAATCAGCTTGCCACGCCCCTGACGGATCTCACCTCCACATGTACTAAGTTCTATTGGTCCTCACGGGCAGAAGCTGTGTTGAAAGAAAGATTTACTACTGCTCCCATACTTAATACTCCTGACCCTTCACATCAGTATGATGCACCCGTTTCAAACTTATCCTACTTTCCGGGCTCCAAGAACACAAAGCCAAATGCTCAATCCCAACGTTTTGAAGTCGGGACCTCCACCATTCCTCTGGATGCCATCCTCCCCTCCTCCCAGTTGGTGGTCATGGTGTCCTGGGACATGGAGTCTAAAGACCATTCCGCGCTGCCTAACACCAGCTCACCTGCCGGATGCCCAATGGGTCTGTTATTCATTACATGATCAGTCCAGACGCATGTTCACCGGATGGGCCACTCGTCCAGCATTGCCTGTCATCCAGGGGCTGCTTGTACTCGGGTGATAATTAGACAGCATTATCTGGTGGCTGTCACTTGCGCAGGGCGTACGCCACCCATCCAGCCGGGCTCCTGGAACCTCTGACAGTCCCTACAAGACCCTGGTCTCACATTGCCATGGACTTTGTAACCAGTCTTCCCCCTTTCTGTGGCAACACGTCGTCATGACAGTTTTTCGAAGGCAGCTCATTTTATTCCCCTCTCCAAATTACTTTCAGCAAGGGAGACAGCGGTTGAACTCATTAATAATTTCTTCCACATTCATGGCCTCCTGGCCAATGTGGTTTCTGACAGGGGACCCCAGTTTGTGTCACGGTTTTGGGCAGAATTCTGTCGACAGCTGGGGGCTACTGTAAATCAGTCCACTGGGTTCCACCCCCAGACTAATGGGCAGGTGGAGCGGATGAATCAATAGCTTGAAAAGACCCTGCATTGCATCGCTTCCTGTAATCCGTCTTCTTGGAGCTCTCATTTGGCCTGGGTCAGGAATACCCACAATTCCTCTCCATTGTCATCTACAGGGTTATCACCTTTCCAGTGTTGCCTAGGTTACCTGCCCCTTTGATCCCTGCCTAAGAACCTGACGCTCCGGTCCCGTCTGCATACACCTTTATCCAACGGTACCGTCGCACCTGGCAAATAGCCAGAGAAGTCCTCCTCCGGACTGGCACTTGTGTTCTGTGTATTGCTTACCAGTCTGCACTCTGTGCGCCGAGATTGTGGTTACCATCATGCCTGTTGCCTTGACTCGAAACTCAAATTAAACATTGATTTCTGTAAAATGTACGAGTTGATTCATAATAAAAAAACATCTTCTCATCTGTTTATATAAAACCATTATTCCATTTAATTTAAAATGTCAAATTCACCATATACTGTATTTATGAGGTGGATGAGGTGACTTTAAAATCATCTTTTCTCTGTGTCATTTGCTTTGTCTTTCTCACTAAGGTGCATTTGTCTCTTGTGAACATTTTCAAACTGAGAACAGCGTTAATTGGTCCCTCTGTTAATTAACAGAAACACATATACGTCATTGCTGAGCATCCTGTTCTTTTCTTTTCTATTTCTTGCAAACAACCTTCACAGGCTCTACTTCAGAGAGAAAATACATCTCTCTCAATCTACTACTGTACTACCAATATGTTTCTATCTCCACTAACTTCGATTCTTGTGACTGATTGGTTCAGAACCATATATTGCAGAGTAAATGGTGTACATGGATGTATGGCTCTCTCATTCTACAGGTTTCACTCACTGAACAGAAGGAAAGGAAGGAGAAAATGCTTTACATTTCTTTTGTTATTGATGCATTCACTTCAATAAGTCACTTGGTAATATGGCTAATACTAATACAATATTTAGCCCACTGTTGGTTCCATGTGTTAGGCTCATAAACTACACTTCTACTGTTGTTTATGCATTTAAAAATGTGTCCGTTTTCCTATTCAGGCTGCCATGTCAATAATTGAAGCAATCCATCAACCACTGAGTTAAAGGCCTTTATCTGTGGTTATCTCAAGTCCAAAGCCGACATAACCACTGGGTTTCTCATTTCGTACACAAACAAAAATTATGTACTGTACTGTATGAATTATCTTCAGAGACAGTGTCTGGTGTCAATGGTAACACATGCACACACTTGATTGGTTTATAGGATGCTGAGGTCAGCATATCTGATCATCCTTAAAGTGTTTGGGTTCACTCGCCCTATATATATGCAAATGTAACTCATTCCTCTGCAGCAGCTGTAAGCAACAATCTATGAGAGGTATTGATGAACAGGGAACTGTCTATGTGGGGACACATGTGTTTATGTACATGTGCATGTTTGTTATTGCAAGTAGTAAGATATCATTATTCATCATCTTGATTGTCATAATAATAAATAAGTACTTATAAAGTACTAAAATGAGACAGATGATCTCGGAAAATGTACAGTGTGTGTGTGTGTATATATATATATATATATATATATATATATATATATATATATATATATATAGTGTATGGAATGTCCTCATTTAGCTATATAAATGTTTGTGTGTATGTGTGCATAGGGTTGAGATATGTTGCCAAAGAAAAAGAAAAAAGATAATCAGAAAAAAATCTGGGAAAAAAAGTGATGAGCTGATTAAAACGAAAATCTAAGAGGGTCAAATTGCATTTGAATGATTCCAAAATCTCTAAAGGATTCTAAACTTCTCTTTTCTCTTCTCCTCCACAATGCACGACAGATGGTGATTTATTTCTTTGTCCTTTTAATCTGCAGATATAGGAGAAGTGTGTGGCTTTTGCTGGCTTGCCTCTGCTTGTTTAAGTGTGACCTCCACATTGGGTGACAATAGCCTTGTTATTTTTCTCAAGTATCGAGCCCTCCAGAGGTTTATCTGTGCCCTCAAGCCTGTGTGTTGCTGTGTGTTTGTGTGCACACATTTGTGCATGTGTGTTTCTCTTTATGTGGCGACATGCTTTCTCAGCACTGGTCATTTTCTCATGCAGAACCTCAAGAAAACAAAGAAAATTTAACCCTCGTGCGACCTTATGGACATTTTTGTCCTTTTCAGTTTTGTATTTTTGATAACTTTGCCTGTGTTAATGCTAACTGCATAAAATTTTCCACAGGTGTGCATTTTTATTGGAAATTTAATATTTCACCTTCATTTACTTTAAAAATTTTATTTTGCACTAGGTACAAAAAATACTCCCACTTAGGGTCTTTTGGACAAAAATGTCCCCATTGAAACCCATTAAAACTGCGATTTTTAATCCCAGTGCCATTCAACTATAAAATGATGCAATCTTTCTTAACAGGCTTTCATTATGTTGGCAAGGCTTCAAAATTTACATTTTTACTATTTTTTATCAGATGGTGCCATTTTTTCAGGTTTGGCATATAAAGCAAATTATCACTTTATTGTTGTTTACTTCTGTTTTCGGCTTATGCATATTATAGAGCCAATTAGATAAATAATTGTGTGGGTGTGTTGGTATGGATGTCAGAGTGTGGTTAGTATGTGTGTACTGAAAATTTTAGGTGTGTGTGTGTGTGTGAACAGTGAAAGAAAGAAATTATACTGTACTGTAATCATGTATTATACTGTACATGTAAATGAGATACCCTTGGCAGAGTCACAGCATTTAAAGGGTTACAATTCTGAAAATAAATGAATGTTTGGTAATTATTATTAGAACTGATGCTAGTAAAAAATCTAAGTCAGTGAAAGTGGAAAAAATATTAATCTATAATATTTTTATGACACTTTTTTGACATGGACATTTTTGTCCTTTATGGGCCTGAGTGGTATTTTTGTTTTTTTTATCTGATACTGCATAAAAAAATATGATTGCATCAAAATTAATATTGTTGTTAATCATTGACATATCCAAGGCTGTAATATTTAAAGAAAAAAAATTCTGCTTAGAATTTAGTATATAGAAAATTATTATTATTATTATAATTTTTATAAATATCAACAGTGGCATTATGTAAAGAAACTGGCATTTAAAGGGTTAAAATTCTTGAAAATAAATGACTTTTTGGTAATTATGATTTGAACTGATGCTAGTAAAAAAATCTAAGTCAGTGAAAGTGGAAAAAAATATTAATCTATAATATTTTTATGACACTTTTTTGACATGGACATTTTTGTCCTTTAAGGACCTGAGTGGTAGTTATTTTTTTAATCTGATACTGCATAAAAAAATATGATTGATTCAAAATTAATATTGTTGTTAATCATTGACATATCCAAGGCTGTAATATTTAAAGAAAAAAAATTCTGCTTAGAATTTAGTATATATAAAATTATTATTATTATTATAACTTGTATAACATCAACAGTGGCATTATGTAAAGAAACTGGCATTTAAAGGGTTAAAATTCTTGAAAATAAATGACTGTTTGGTAATTATGATTAGAACTGATGCTAGTAAAAAAATCTAAGTCAGTGAAAGTGGAAAAAAATATTAATCTATAATGCTTTTTTGACAAGGACATTTTTGTCCTTTAAGGACCTGAGTGGTATTTTTTTTTTATCTGATACTGCATAAAAAAATATGATTGCATCAAAATTAATATTGTTGTTAATCATTGACATATCCAAGGCTGTAATATTTAAAGAAAAAAAATTCTGCTTAGAATTTAGTATATAGAAAATTATTAATATTATTATAATTTTTATAAATATCAACAGTGGCATTTTGTAAAGAAACTGGCATTTAAAGGGTTAAAATTCTTGAAAATAAATGACTTTTTGGTAATTATGATTTGAACTGATGCTAGTAAAAAAATCTAAGTCAGTGAAAGTGGAAAAAAATATTAATCTATAATATTTTTATGACACTTTTTTGACATGGACATTTTTGTCCTTTCTGAACCTATGTGTAACTTTTTTTAATTGACGCACAAGGGTTAATAAATATAACCCCCACTCCACCACAACAATCACATACACTCATGCCGATCCTCTTTTTTATCATACAGTAGGTTACTTTATAGGCTATAACTCGAGAAGGCTGTAGAGTATTGTGACTGCTGTAACAACAAAGGAAAAAATATTTGACTACAACTTAAGATAACAAAGTATACAGGATCCCTGAGTTAAAGTATTTCTGTCATGATCAGATCTTTGGGTTACCTCTCTTTAGATCCTCAAAAACTGTTTCAGTAACAGCTCTGTTATTACACTTCATAGCAGAGCTGAGAGCCAGCCAATGCACACCTGAATTTAAATTAAAACAATATGCCTGCTTTGCCCAATAAATATGAAGCATTTTGTCCTTAATTCTGTTTTGGTTGTTTTCTGTTATATGATATTCAAGAATCTTGCAAAATCTAACAATATTTCATCAAACTTTCTCCATAAATTAGACACCAGTCAAAGTCAACACATTCCACTTTTTAAAGGTATAGTTGAAGTAAATAATTTCCTCAACCTCCTGTTGTCCCAAACCCATATGACTTTCTTCTCTGAAACACAAAAGGAATTTTAGCCTCAGTTAGGACTGAATGATTAATCAAAATCAAATCGAATTCAAAATATTGTGATTATCAAATGCAAGAGCTGCAGTTTAAATAAATAAATAGTCTGCAAGAGCTGCTCATTGCATTTATGTGTGCAACTCTGTTCTGTCTGTAATGTATTGTATTACACACACTCTGAGCATGTGTGTGGTTCACTGTGTTTTCAATGGATTCAGCACAGTTCTGAATACACACAAATTCCATCTGATATGATGATAATAATATTAATAGTATTATTATTATTATTATTATTATTATTATTATTATATTGAAGTTGACTGGGTTCCAGAAAATAATGATGAAAAGTGATCCTTTAACAAAGTGGATTGTTTTATTTATTTGTTTGTTTAGTATTGGCTGGAGTTTGGTTCACAATGTGATTTTTGGCAAATTGACTGCAATATGATTGTTCAGTCTTGACCTTAGTCACTTTCACTTGTGAATGAAAGTCAATGGTGACTGAGGCTAAACATCTGCCAAACATCTGCTTTTGTGTTCCAAGAAAATATATATAAAAAAGGAAATATGGGTTTGGGAAAACATGAGGGTTAGTAAATGATGATGTTTTATATTTGTGTAAGCTATACCTCTAAGGCCTAGAAGATGATCCAATAACATCCAGACTGTACCTGGCCATGGTGGTACAGTACAATAAAAAGCTTACGGACATAAAGAAGGTAACTTTACAGTAATTATTAGCTAAAATTATGTATTTGTGGATAAAGAATTAGATAAGAGGATTTAGTAAAAATAAAAAGCAAGATGGTAAGATAGAGAGAGAGAGAGAGAGAGAGAGAGAGAGAGAGAGAGAGAGAGAGAGAGAGAGAGAGAGAGAGATGGTGTGTGTGTGTGTGTGTTGGGGCCAGAGCAAATGTTAAAAATATAAAAATATATATATAAATGACACACTTTCACTACAATAGAAATCCTGAAAGAAGGATGGAGAGGGAGGAGGAGGTAGTTGTTTATGACCAGCTTGTCACATCCCCTCTCTCTGGGACGATCAGGAAATTAAGTGGTGAGGAGCAGTGAGGGGGCCGAGGGGCCGTCAGATAACATTACTCACTCCCTGCATCACAATTAGTGCAAATGGTGCATTACAGGGAAATTATCATCAATATGATATTAGCAGATGCTCCTTAAACGAATCAAAGGGAAAACTGCTTATTCCTCTGTCTATCCGGATAACAAGAATAACAAATGAAGACTTGAAGGAGAGAGAAGACTGACACATTCTGAAAGGGAGAGAGGGTGAATTTAATTTGTACAGTGCATAGGAATGTTTTACATAAAGATTTGTCTGTGTACACTATGTCTGCAGCATTAATAGACTTTTGTGTCTTTATTATCTCACATTATTGTAATGCTCTGCATACACACATGGAGTGACATTTACAGTTATGTTAAAGAACAAAGTTCATCTTTGAAAGTTCATTTAAATGCTGTGAGACTGTGCTATTGCACTAAAGTTTATGTAAAACAAGCTATTAAACTCTTGCAATTCTAATTTAGGTTTCTATATGGGGATTACTATGCAAGAAGCAGTTATATAAGATAAAGTGTTGGACTCCACCAAGCAAATACAAGTATCATAGTGGTTTGCCTCTTAATTGCTTTAACTGCTTGGAACTTAGGAAATAATGTTTAAACTGTGGAAAATTAAATCTCCCATATGACAAAGCAAGCACCATTATACAAAGAAAGGGGCCCATTTTGTTAATGGTTCCATGCAAGAATTGGCCATCTTGCCCAATAATGTTCATCGTACATCTCAGTTCATTTGTTTAGTGCAGAGTCAGCAGCATAAAGATGGCAAATAATAATGTGTGTGTATCTAAATATGGAAAAGAGAGTGATTGAGACCGAGAGAGAAAGAGAAGAAAACCGGGGAGGGGGCATGTTTTGACAAAAATTAAGTATGGTTTGGAAATATGAAAATGTATATTATGGTTGTGGGGTTTTAACACTAAGCCATTGAACTGAATGACTTTTGTTTTGATTAGCCTACCAGCATTTTAATTTAAATATTTATTTATTTATTTTATTTTTTAATGATTAGAGTGGTCACTCTTGAAATCGTCATGGTTAGTGTTGTAACCTCCGTTCCCCGAGGGAAGGAACGAGACATTGTGTCGAATGAAGTGACTCAAGGGGTCTTCCTGGGAAGCTGAAGGTTCCTCTGAACATGAGAAAAGGCCAATGTCAAGTTGGCAGACAGAATTTCTATGCCCCGCCCCGACATATGGGTATAAAGGGAAGTGGGGCAACGAGTGCCAGTCAGGATTTTGCACTGAGGAGCCGAAAATAAGGTACGGCTGTTTACAGTGGTAGGTCTAGTGCTGTGTCAGGAGATACACAATGTCTCATTCCTTCCCTCGGGGAACGGAGGTTATAACAGTAACCATGACGTTCCCCTTCTGTCACTCACTTGACTTTCAGGAACCTGATAATCAAGTCATGCTTACCTAGGGACTTGCCATTTACTGCGTCGTGGTGGGGTGCGATAGCAGATATATACACCTTCAAGGTGGAGGGGGACAGCCTCCCCTCCAGCCTCTCCTGCAGGAATGAAAGCTCTGACTGATCTGCGCACCTCTGCGGGTCTTCAGCTCAGGAAAACACCAATTTGCGAACAAGCACCACTTTAGGGTGTAAAGTTGCCTGGTGGAGGGAGCTCTGGCTTGGTTAATTGTGTCTAGACTGCAGGTGGTAGATCCACTAGATCTCCCGCATCCCGTCCAGGGGCCATACTTGGAGGTTCCAGAGGTCTGGGCATGGGTGCCAGAGGGTGCCCCGTCCCTGAGAAAAAAGGTCCTTCCTCAGGGTAATTTTCCAGGTAGGTGCTGTCGTGAGGAGCTTAAGATCCAGAGAAATGAGAACAAGGCCCGGGTGGGCCAGTAAGGGGCCACCAGTATGACCTGTTCCTCGTCCTCCCTGATCTTGCACAGCACCAGTGCAAGAAGGCGTTGCACATGGTGCCCCAACCCTGTTGAGAGGCGTCTG
This sequence comes from Moxostoma hubbsi, assembly GCA_032164185.1. Lineage (NCBI taxonomy): Eukaryota > Metazoa > Chordata > Actinopteri > Cypriniformes > Catostomidae > Moxostoma > Moxostoma hubbsi. Next base: position 25,809,051 of record JAVLUX010000017.1, read on the forward strand.
TGGTCACCATGACACATCTGGACTCCTGCTGCAAGGAGACTCCGGTCCACAGAAAGCAGAGGTCTGTCCAAGAGTTGAAAGTCTGACGGCAAGAAGAGCTGATTGTCACACGGTATGTTCCATGGTGCCATGCCCATCTCGGGACTCGAGTCTGTAGCCAGTGCTGAAGCGGTCTCATATGCATCAACTCGAGTGGCGCGGCTGAGGATGCCATATGCCCCAGGAGCCTCTGAAATTTTTTTAGAGGAACCGCTGTGCTGGGTTCGAGGAGAGCGAGGTACCTGAGCACTGACTGAGTGCGCTCGTTGGTGAGACGCACTGTCTAACTCCATCCCAAGAAATGAGATGCTCTGAACCGGGACAAGCTTGCTCTTTTCCCAGTTGACCTGAAGCCCTAAACGGCTGAGGTGCCTTAGCACCTGATCACTGTGAGCACACAGTAACTCTCGAGAGTGAGCCAGGATGAGCCAGTCGTCGAGGTAGTTGAGGATGCGGATGCCTACATCCCTTATTGGGGCAAGAGCTGCCTCTGCAATCTTCATGAAGATGCGAGGGGCCAGGGACAGGCCGAAGAGGAGGACCTTGTACTGATATGCCTGGCCGTCGAACGTGAACCGTAGGAATGGTCGGTGTCGAGGCAGAATGGAGAGGTGGAAGTACGCGTCCTTCAGTTCTACTGCCGGGAACCAATGTAGCTGTCGAACACAGGTAAGAATCTGTTTCTGTCTGAGCATTTTGAACGGGAGTCTGTGTAAGTCCCGTTTGAGAAATCGCAGGTCCAAGATTAGTCGCAACATGACGTTTTTTTTGGGTACAACGAAGGGCTGTAGAAACCATTCTCCATCTCGGCTGTCACATCTATCACATCCTTGTGGAGCAGGGTTGTGATCTCTGCTCGTAAGGGACTGGATTTCTCACCACGCACAGATGTGGAGCGAACACTGAGGCGGGAGCCGGGCGAACTGAATCACATAGCCGAGTCGGATGGTCCTGGCCAGCCAGCGAGACAGATTGGGAAGTGAAAGCCACGCATCCAAATGCCGCACGAGGGGCACTAATGCGACGATCGCTTTTGACATACCATGCTGGGGCTTCGTGGTGGGGGGCAGAAGAGTGTCCCGAGGCTTGGGTGCTGAGAAAAGGCACTTACATTGCTCCACGCACCCAGCAGGGTTAGAGACTGAGGAACTCGTCAGCGCTGGCATGCTGGGGCTGAGCAGTCGTGGGGCCGGAGGCGAGGGAACTGCATCCGGGGAGCTGGGACTGTAGAGTTTTGGGGCCGGGGTGCCGTGAGAATGGCACACACCGACTGGATGACCCATGGAGTGAGGAAATCTTTTTTATTGAGAATGTGTGTACCGCAGCCCAAAGGCGGTGCGGCAAATGAAAGTAATGAAAACAAGGATTCTCCTCCCAGCCCTCTACCGGGGGACAGAATGGTCTTGGTACCAGCTCTGAAGTGAACATCTGACTGCCTGGGTTGCCCGTCTCAGGAGCGCTTCAGAGTGCAGTTCCCGCAGCACGTCGGGGTCGGGACTACCCATGAGCAGATCTTTAAGTGCCTTGGCTTGATGGACCTGCAGGAGAGCCATGGCATGCAGGGCGGAGGCAGCCTGTCAGGTGGTGATTTAGGCTTTGTAGGTCAACGATGACGTCATCCTACAGGCTCCGGAGGGGAGTACCGGGCAGTCCCGCCAGGTGGTGGCGTTTTCAGGACAATAGGTGCTTCGCAACTTCAGCTTGTTGTTGCACAACTGTTCGGCTCCGAAGAAAAATTCTGACTGGTACTCGCAGCCCCACTTCCCTTTATACCCGTTTGTCCGGGTGGGGCATGCAAATTCTGTCTGCCAACTTGACATTGGCCTTTTCTCAGGTTCAGAGGTATGTTCAGCGTCCCCGGAAGACCCCTTGTGTCACTTCATTCGACCATCCGTCAGTTACCCATCCTTGCCAGTTAGGACTGCTGCCTACAGGTAAGACCAAATGTCACAAAACTGGTGTGTGTTTCCCAAACCATCGTTAGCCAACTATGGTCGCATGTTCCATCGTTACCAATATAGTTAATTGATTTGGTATTTCCCCAAACTGTAGTTCCATCATAAAATTCTAACCTGTAGTTATAAGCATAGTTCCTTTTGCTGAGGCTTCTATATCTTTTATTCAATATATATATATCTTTCATTCTATCTAGAATTTGTCAACATTTACATGCGATTAAGAAAACTGCATACTCCTGGGTTGTTAAGAAAGTGGTGTTCTGATGCGTCATGTAATGCAGCTGTTTATAAGGGATTAAAGGGATAAGTTCACCTAAAAATGAAAAATTCTCTAATAATTTAATCACCCTCAATATATCCCAGGTGTGTGAATTTCTTAACTAGGACACATTTGATGACAAAAAAATATCTCAGCTCGGTAGGTCCTTAATATGCCAGTGAATGAAGATTTCTCTTTTGAAGCTCCAAAAATCAGACAGTCAGCATGAACTGGTGTTATCCATATGACACCAGCTGTTAAATTAATTTTAAAGCGACAAAATCACTTTTGGTGCAAAAAATATAAATATTAAATCACTTCTTTTTTTTTTTTACTCTAAATGCTTCCCGTCAGGAGCAGTATGTGCCTGTGATGTAATCGTATTGGCATTTGAAACACGCGAGAACTGATGCACTTGCGACACAGCCGGAAGAGCAGCGCTATATGTAGTAAGAATACTGCACAGAAGGTTTGATAGTTTTGGTTTAGATCTATTTTTATCTGTTTCTTTACTCTCAATTATACGCTTGTGTTTATACTGGATGTCTCAACCAAGAGGAGAACACTTCTTGATCATGGAAACAGAATTTGTCGCACGAGAGACCCCTTGGACTCCACCCTCTCATGAAGTTTACCCTCTCTTTGGATTAAAGTTAAAAAGTACTTAAATATTAATCTATTTTCGCACCAAAAGTGATCATATCACTTTAGAAGACATTAACTGATATTTATGCTGACTGTGATTTTTGCAGCTTCAAATGAGAAATCTACATTCACTCCATTCCGTTCATTTTAAGGACTTACTGAGCAGAGATATTTTTTAATTTTTCTTCAAACGTGTTCTGGTGAAGAAAGAAAGTCATACACACCTGGGATATCATGAGGGTGATAAATAATGAGAGAATACGCATTTTTGGGTGAACTATCCCTTTAAAGGCTGTTAGGAAAAAATGCTTTAACACACATGATTTCTGTCAGATAACACGGCTTATGTCGTTATTTATATGTTTTGAAAAGAGTGCATGTGCTTATATGCTCAGGTGTGTCGTGCTAACACAGAGTCTGATGTAGAGAGAAACCCCACTATTGCAGCACAATGTATCTGTCGCATTACACAGTGCTCAATGCCTTTGTGTCTTCAGCTTTCGCACATTAAATAGCTTTCTGGTGTTTGTGAAAATGAGACTTTATCATTTTCATTTTGCACAAATTATTACTCCGCCACCTGCATGTAACCCTCTAGTAACAAGGTAGCTTTATAGTACTCACAATTTGGGAGCCCAGCTTTTGATAATGATCTGAATGGTTTTACTCTGCAATATTAATTATGAAATGATTAAAATTAAAAATTCAGTTGGTAAGGTGCCTCCATTCAAGAAAAACATATCTGTAACATATTAGTGTTTTTCTAAATAAAATAATCTTCATTAGGTGGGTCTGATTTATTTTAAACTACTTTAACTATACCCCTTAAATCACACATTAGAACACACTATATTCAGTGATCAACACGTTATCAATTTATTAATACAAAAGAAAAGAAAAGAAAAGAATAAAATAAAATGCACTTATTTATAAAGACCTCAAATACTTTGTAAAAAAAAAACTTAACACAACATTAACTCTTCTGAATCAACTGAAACAATTCAATCAACAATGACTCACATGAAAGCTGGTGTTTTTACGGACATTTTCAACCTGTCCCTCTCCCTGTCTGTAGTCCCCACATGCTTCAAAACATCAACCATTGTGCCTGTACCGAAGCAATCAAAAATCACTTGCTTAAATGACTGGCGTCCTGTTACCCTCACCCCCATCATCAGCAAATGCTTTGAGAGGTTGATCAGAGATCACATCTGCTCTGTTCTGCCCACCTCTTTGGACCCATTGCAGTTTGCCTACCGTAACAACCGCTCCACTGATGATGCCATTGCATCCTCAATACACACTGCTCTATCCCACCTGGAAAAAAGGAACACGTATGTGAGAATGCTGTTTGTAGACTACAGCTCAGCATTTAACACCATAATGCCCTCCAAGCTTGATGTGAAACTCCGGGCTCTGGGCTTAAACAGCTCGCTGTGCAGCTGGATCCTGGATTTCCTGTCAGGCAGACGTCAGGTGGTTAGAATGGGCAGCAACATCTCCTCATCACTGACCCTCAACACTGGAGCCCCGCAGGGCTGTGTTCTCAGCCCACTCCTGTATTCCCTTTACACACATGACTGTGTGGCGACACATAGCTCCAATGCCATCATTAAGTTTGCTGACGATACGACGGTTGTAGGTCTGATCACTGACAATGATGAAAAGCCCCATCACCATTAATGGAGCACCGGTGGAGAGAGTCAGCAGCTTCAAGTTCCTCTGTGTCCACATTACTGAGGAACTCACATGGTCCGTCCACACTGAGGCCGTTGTGAAGAAGGCTCACCAGCGCCTCTTCTTCCTGAGACGGCTGAGGAAGTTTGGAATGAACCAACACATCCTCACACGGTTCTACACCAGCACTGTAGAGAGCATCCTGACTGGCTGCATCACCGCCTGGTACGGCAATAGCACCGCCCACAACCGCAAAGACCTGCAAAGGGTGGTGCGAACTCCCAGAAACATCATCGGAGGTGAGCTTCCCTCCCTCCAGGATATATATAACAGACGGTGTGTGAATAAAGCTCGGAGGATTATCAAAGACTCCAGCCACCCGAGTCATGGGCTGCTCTCACTGCTACCATCTGGCAGGCGGTATCGCAGCATCAGGACCCGCACCAGCCGACTACATGACAGCTTCTTCCCACAAGCAATAAGACTTTTGAACACATGATCTCTCACGATCTACAATCAGCACTGCACTTTATTAATCTTCATTCTGTCAAATATATTCTCGCTCCCAATTCAGTTAGTGTATATACTGTATATATTTATACCCTTATCTAGTGTATGTGTATTCTACATTGTGTGTATTGTGTACATTTGATATGTAAATTGTTGTGTAAGTATGTGTTCATTTGTTATGTAAATTGTGTTGTGTAAATATGTTGTTATTGTAAAGTGGTTTATGTCTCGTCACTGTCATTACTGCAATGTTGCTCGGAACTGCACACAAGACTTTCACCTACTGTTGCACTCGTGTACACAGTAGTGTGACAATAAAGTGATTTGATTTGATTTGATTTTGATTAACTTCCATTCACATGAATCAAATTCAATGAATCAGTTCCACTTTAAAAAAAAAAACTCTTATATGACTCAGTGTTCGAATAAACTAAATGGCAATTGAATCAAATGTGCATACAAAGCACTTACTCAAATATGCAAAATAACCCATAATTCAGAGTTTGTATTAAGCTCAAGCGCTTATTTACACTTCTTCGTTGGGGCCCATAGGAAAATAATCTTGTGTAAAACAGTTTAAGATCAACTTACGATCCAGCAGCAATGTTTGACTCAATTTCCATGCACGTGGTTATTGACGCAACAAGATGAATCTTTCGCTGGAGATTAAGTTAATTTACATGACCTCTGCTGCACTGATCATCCTTTTGCGGAAGCACAATGAAGAGTCTCAGAAGAAGTGATGAGTAATCATAAGAGAAAGGGAAATAACCTCCACTTGCTGTCTTTCAAGCTGTCCATCGGCCTACCGGAAACTCTTCCCAGCTGTAGCGATTCTTCCTCTGTAATCGCCGTGTACCCGTGGGCCGCTCCGCCTCTGAAAAATGAACTCTCTAATAAAAGTCACATAGGAACAAACAATCCGCTGTAAAATAGTTTTGTGGGTGCAATAAGCGTACTCTTTTGATCCAAGCAACAGACGGTAGCTTAATGTCAAATTGCTGATTAAGCAAATAAAACTTGAGTCTAAAACATACACAATAGTAAAGAAATAAACTTCTTAACACCCTTTGAAATACTATTTAAGTGAAACCGATTGGACAGAGCTCTTAAACATCTCTTAAACTCATGTCACTTGCGTGCTCTCTCTTCTCCCCTCCCCCCACAGGTTTTTTTATGGTCCACAGCTATTTCAAATTGGCCCATTACATGCAATCAATCATGTCCACAATAACATTTGATTAGTTAGAAGTTTCCAGAACAAAGAAAACAATTATTATGCAATGTATATTTTCAAATATACACAATTTCAAAAATGACACACAAAAAAAATCCCAAAACACATTTAAAAAAAACACATTAGAGCAAAATAAAGTTGAAAATAATGAGTGGGCTACATCCGTAACGTAAATAACGGTAGCTCTATATTGTTGAACCAAATGGTTAGAACAATTGATGTGTGACACAGTTACTACAGTTTAGGGAAACAGTCATGACTAACTAGTTCATTTCTCCAACAATGCATCATACTATGGTGGTTAAACAATGAGTTACATAATTGAGAGGTACTTCCGGCCAGCTATGTTTATACTTTTTGGGGATTGTTTTTAGGGAAACACCATTTACACGTAGAGGTGGTCTGGGTAATTAAGGGTAGTCCCATGGTGCTGTAGAGAGGTATCTTTAAACCAGGAATATCAGTGTGTGTGTGTGTGTGTGAGAGAGAGAGTGTGCTCTGAGGCAGGTTGAGGCCTGGCTGCCTGGGAGAGGCCTGTTCATTTCACAGCTGTAGTGGGATTATGTGGAGTCAGGGTGGAGGGGGTAAGCCTGGCCCTTTTATCTCATTCAAGCATGCTGCTAATTCAGCAGCACGCGGCTGGCACCACGGCTACCACGCTAATCACCGCATCACTTTCCCCACAGTGAATAAACTGCCATTCTAATCCCCAATCAACCACACTGACACACGTTTACACACTTGCGACACACCAGGAAAAGGACAGAGAGAGAGACATAGGGGAGCATAGGAAAAAGCTGGGTGGGGGTTGTGAAAACGCGAGAAATACTAGTAAGAGTAATAGTTATTCTTGCTCTTTTTCATTTATTTAAAATTAGATAAACATAACCGAACACAATCTAAATTTACAACTGAAAGAGTGTATCTATACGTAAATTTAAATAATAAAAATGTATTAAATTTTTTGAATTTCAATTAGAAGATTTCCCTGAGCAACTGGCATACAACAATCGAGAGCATACAATTGGTGTAGAGTATACTGGCAGTATAAATTGATATGTTAGTGAAATTGTTGTTTATATTTATATAAGTAATGTAAATATGTTTGTGTATTTTTAGTAAATGCAAATATATGTTGCAAATCAGTTTTGTTTTGTTTCACCTGTGCTGTTTAAGTTTGTCAAGGGATTTGCCTCTTTCATGGTCAGATTAATGCAAACCACAGAGACACGCTGTTTAATGGAGATGCAAAGAGACATGAAAAAGTGAAAAGGGGTTCAAATATATTGACCACAATTACCAATGGGCAAAAGATGATGAGGATGAGTGTTTTTGTGTTGCACTGTACTGGAATGGTTTGGAGGAGCAGAATGAAAATGTGTTTGTTTTTACCGATGGTAGACGTGAGTAGAAAATGAAAAGATTCTTCTTTTTCTTCTTTTTTTTTTTTTGCATAATAATTCAAAGATAAACAAAGAGGGCTATGAAACACAACCATGATAATATACTAACATCACAACTAGACAGAAATGTTCTAACATGAGCCATGGCCTTTTTAATATTATATGTCTGCAGGGCAGATACAGACGCAGTGTTTTGAAAAAGTGATGAGATATTGATATAGCTATCAAAGCTACATTTCAAAGCTTGCCATCTCATCAAATGCACATCTATGATATTAAACATTAGCCTCTTAGGAGTGAATATAGAATTACAGATGGAGAGAGAGACTGTAATCATTTTCACACACACATCAGATCAATGAGGAAGGGATAAATATTTTTGCCCATATTCTCTGATACTCTGTCTCTCATCTTATTGATTGCTTATCCACTGGAAGAATCAAACACTCACTTTCTCCCAATTTGGAATGCCCAGTTCCCACTACTTAGTAGGTCCTCCTGGTGGCGTGGTTACTCATCTCAATCAGGGTGGTGGAGATCAAGTCTCAGTTGCCTCAGCTTCTAAGACGCCAATCCGTGCATCTTATCACGAGGCTCGTTGTGCCAAGCCAAGTGTAATAACACAGGTTTAATTGTATATATGAAAGGATTAACACAAGGGCGCAGATCAACTCCATGGACTCTCTATATAGGATCACCCTCAAGGGGCTCAATATCATGTGTGGTACCCTGCACATCTATGACAATGTATACAGTAGGATCCCATGAATCCTATATTTTTTTCTTACCAAAAGGTCTGTAATGCAAGCATACCTGCTGACCCACATCAATCACAGGGCAATAGACCTTATCATTCAAAGGGGCGAGTCTCACAGCAGCCTTGTGTTCGGCATATTCCATTGCTTTTTATGAGCTTCTTTCAATCTCTCTTGGTGAATCTTTAACCAGTCATTGTCCACAGTTTGCTCTTAACCTAGCAGTGCATCTACTGGAAGATGCGGGTTGATGCCAAACAGCAAGTAGTGTGGTGAGTATCCAGTGGTTGCATGTGGTGTTACATTATAAGCATAAACCAACTCAGGAGGATGTTCTGGCCAAAGCTTTTTCTTTTCAGGGGGAAGTGTACATAATAGATCATGGAGCATTCTGTTAAAGCACTTGCACTGAGGATTACCCTGAGGCCAATAGGGTGTAGTGCAGGTTTTCTTTACACCATACATTGTACACAGCTCAGCAATCATGTCGCTTTCAAAATTTCTGCCCTGATCAGAATGCAATCGTTCAGGCACACCATATTTCATGAACCAATTTCAGAAGGATCTTAGCCATGATATTAGCCCTCTGATCGTTTGTTGGAAACATCTGTGTGAACTTTGTGAAAACATCAGTCACATTTAACATGTTCTCATGGCCATCAGAGTCAGGTTCAAGCACAGTAAAATCTACTGCCACTACTTCAAGGGGCCTTGAAGCCAGAAATGGCTTCATAGGACGATTTATCCTTGGCTGTGCCATCTTGGTTAAGATGCACCTTTGACATTTATTGATCCACTACTCCACATCATTATACATGCCAACCCAGAAGCATCGTTGCCTCAACAGGTTTAGCCTGTGCTCAATGCCCTGATGTCCCATACTGTCATGAACATTTTCAAGGACCTGTTCTTTTAGACATGAGGGTAGGAGCAGCTATTGACATTCACCACGAAGTTGGTCATTCACAATGTGATAAATCAAGTAACTAAATCTTCTCTTTGTGGTGCCAAACTGCTTGATACACAGGTTCACTAAATCATGGAGGGGGCCGGAAATTCTAGAAAAACCCTCAATTAACTTTCCGTATTAACCACAGAACCCTAAGAACGAGTGTAATTCCTTACCCCTCTGGGGTCTGAGGGTGTTTTGGGCCCTGGAGAAAAACGAGTCTTGTCGGTTTCATGCATCTCGACCAAGTTCATCCGTTGATGACGTTCCTGGACCACGAGCATGGCCATTGCCTGCCCGAGTGACTGCGCTGTGACCTTCATGACCCTGAGGGCGAGTTCGGTCGCTGAGCGCAGTTCCTGCAGCACATCGGGATCAGGGCTACCCACATGCAGATCTTTAAGCACCTTTGCCTGGTGGACTTGCAGGAGGGCCATGGCATGCAGGGTGGAAGCGGCGTGTCAGGCGGCGCTGTAGGCTTTAGTAGTCAGTGTAGACGTCATCCTACAGGCCTTGGAGGGGAGCACAGGGTGACCCCGCCAGGTGGTCGGGTTTCTGGGGCACAGGTGGAGCGCAACAGCCCTATCCACCTGGTGAATCGCTGTGTACCCGTGGGCCGCTCCACCGTCAAGGGTAGTGAGAGCGGATGAGCAGGTGGCATGACGAGTGGAGAGCGGCGCCCTCCATGTAGATGTCAGCTCATCATGCACTTCTGGGAAAAATGGGACCGGGGGTGTGCGTGGCTAATCCAGCCGCGATGGCTGTGGGGAGGATGGAAGTTTCCAGTCCAGCCCCATGCTAGCGGCAGCCGTGCAAGCATATTAGACATCTGCGCATCTGCCTCAGCCTGGGCATGCTGGCCCGAAGGCGGCAGCCCAGGAGAGTCGTCTGCATCAGACACCGTGCTCACCGAAGCAGCGGCGAGCTCATCCACTTCTAGCTCTAGAGGATAGTCAGGCTGGCCGTGAGGTGAGCTGCTGTTGCCTAGAGCACGGACGGGAGTCAACGAGCGTGCCGGGAAATTGGTGGTCCGAGGGGGCGTACTCAGCGGAGCTGCACCCGCTGTCATCCCCAGATCGCCTCCAGCGCCAGAGGCATCATCCTCAATCCCGTGAGAAGAAGGAGCGATGCGGGGGGCGGCTGGAGTGGCGAGCTTTCTGTTGAAAGCGAGCCGCAACCGCAATGTTGACATCGCAACCCAGACACACGAGACAGTGGCCGTCTGAAGCGGATTGCACTCTACTTTGGCATCTTTATAAAGACATATCCTGAGAAGGTCGTTCAACTCCGCTGTGTATTGCTCTTTTAGAGGAAAATACTCTTTTACAGAGAAAATCACTCTTTTAAGAATTTAAAACTCGAAGCGCCCAGGGGCAAACTGCACTGCCGTGCGGAGAAGGAGAAAAGCTGCTGATATGTGCCGTAGATCCAACAGCAAGCAAAGCGTCAGGGGAACTGGAACAGGTGTGTAACTCGCAGCTGACTGCTGACACGACCAAGGCTGCAAAGAAAATTTCTGAATGAACTCAGTATTGAACTAGTATTTTTTCGCCTTTATACCCGTATGTCCGGGGGTATGCAAATACTGTCTGCCAACTTCTCGTTGGCCTTTTTTCATGTATCAGAGGCATAATCGGCACTCAAGAGAGAACCCTAGTGTCACTTCTTCGACACGGCATCGAAGTGAGCGACAGACAGGGAACAAGTTTTAAGTTAAAAGAAGTAATCTGACTATACATTTTCTTTAAATAAAGACTTTACTTAATTTTAGACCTACACTACCATTTAAAAGAAGTTTCTTCTGCTCACCAAGACTGGATTTATTTGATCCAAAATACAGTAAAAACAGTGATATTGTGAACTATTTTTACATTTTAAAAGAACAGTTTTCTATTTGAATATATTGTCAAATGCATTTTGTGATCAAAACTGAATTTTCAGCATCATTACTGCAGTCTTCAGTGTCACATAATCCTTCAGAAATCATTATAATATGCAGATTTTCTAATATGGGCATATTTAAAGTGCATTTTACTCATTTAAGCTGAACAAGCTTTGTTGATGATAATGAGACAGTATGAACACTAGTTAAAATATAATCTAAACATTCCTATTATTTTTTATCATATTACATATCATATTTATATCATACAGCATACAATTTAAATGCCTGCTTTAGCTGAAACAGCATTTAAATGTAACTAAAACTTGCCTATTAGGCCATATTTCAAATTTCAATACTCTGAATCCTGGCTGGCAAGTCTGGAAACAGTCCCACTAGTAAAATATGTACATGTTTATATAAAATAGCATGTCAACTAATGAAAACTAAATGACTTGCTCATCTGAAATTGTATCCTCGGCTGGATCAAGTCACTCTTCAAAATACAAATGTCCATCGTGTCCTGCTCTTCTTCTGAGGAAAATTTTAACTCTTTATCACTATCCAGGAGTTTTCTCACTTGTGTATCATGCGATCTTCCAAATGTGCAGAAAAGTGAATGAACCTTGTTTTTAAGGCACAGTCGGGGGCGTTTACCATTTGCATTGATCGCCTCAGCACATTAGCGTATGAATAGCACCCTCTGCCCGTGGGTGTGATCACATTAGGTATAATTAGTTGAGCCAGGAGAAATTGTACATCGCTTTGTTTCAAACAGATTACATTGCAGGAGAATATTTGTTTTAAATTTTAATTGTTTTATTTACAAGTAGAAATTTTTATCTTTCTTTAGACATATGTTTCATGTTTGTGTGATAAGTATTCGCAGAGTTTCAGTTCATTTTTGTGACGTGTTTCAGATATATGCTTGCGAACCCAGAGACTTCTGACAGCTCACCCTTTTTATTTTCTTTATTTCACAAAAGCACAAAGTTTTGTTGTTATTGTGAGTGTACACAAATAAAGTAGACCCTTTATAGTCTCTAATGATGTCTTACATTTATCTATATGCCCCAAAATGATGGAGAATTTTAGGTTGTTTCCATTGTAATGACAAAAAAATCCAGCAGGATGCGCCAGCGCATCTGTCGATCCCAGAGGGTTAACTGTACTGGGAATTTTCCATTTCCTTGACCGCTTCAAATTTACCTGGATCAGTACCAATACCTTGAGCTGAGAACTGATTACCTAATAAAGTTACTTCTTGGTGCAAGAAATGACACTTTCAGGCTTAATTTTAAGACCTGTTTCTTTTAGTTTGTTAAAGACTACTTCCAGTCTCTGCAAGTGCTCAGGGAAAGTGGGCGAGTACACTAGTCTGTCTTCAAGGTACACTAGCATGAGCTAAATAATCAGATCACCCAAAGAAGCCTGCATAAGACATTGAAACGTTGAAGGTTCATTGAAAACCCCAAAGTGCATCCGAGAAAACTCAATGATCCCAAATGGAGTTGTAAATGCAGTCTTATTCGTGGACAGCAATCTGATGATATCCACTTGCTAAATCAATGGAAGAAACAAACTTTGCTCATCCACCATGTGAATCTCATTTTGCAATTTGTCAGTAAAACTGAGGTCTTCATCTTGAGAGCAAAAACATCAGAGTACTTCATCAACAAATCACTCAGATCTGCCTGCTGTTCAGGAGTATCACCAATGTGTAGCTTGCTGTGAAACTCTTTTTAGCTGTCCTCCAATAACTGACTGCCTTTTGTGTTTACACTACATCTCTTCTATATCAGGAGAAATTATCTGAAATGTCCCCTCACACGTTTTATTGGACTTCACACTCTCGACACAAGACAGGGTAACAAGTTTGGTTCTGGCCTGTAACCAGAAATCTTCTGAGGAGTGATTCACATCTTGTACATGAAACAATAGTTTCTCTAAAGACACAAGAGAGAGTACAACAATCAGACCACCAGGTAAGGGTGTGTTCACTGGTTCTAACAGGAAGTCCTGTGAACCATTATTTACATACTCTTTGCTTCCTTGATAATTACCATTGTAATTGATGAATCAGGTATGTGTACCGTGTCTTTTTAAGCTACTCAGACTACACTTTGCTTCTCTAGACTGCTGGCACTCTGCATCAACTGAAATGCCTCCCACCAATCAGACTGCAACTCTCCACCTAGGGTAGTATCAAACTCTGCATGAACCAGTTGTCTACATCTGCTAATGATTTTCATTCCAATGAGGATTAATACAGTAGAAGAGTTTTGTGTCTCTGACTACTAGAAAACCACACTCTGGTAGGGTAATACCCATGGTTTCAACCTCCAACTCAAGATAACCTAGGTAAGGCATGTCTAAAATGTTGGCTGCTGTAATCTTCAGCAAACCTGCTGTGGACAGCATATCTTCATCCTCCCCAAACAGGTGTTCTCTGAAGAAACTCTCAGAAATAGTACTGACTTGGCTTCCTGTATCAAGTAAACAAGAGGCCATTACTCTAATAATCTTTAAATTAGCTGCATAATATTTTCTCCCAGCATGCTTGATTAGTCGGTCACGGCGTGTATTGATATTGGCTGAGCCTATGGACTACCCTCACACTGTCTGGCGTACAGCAAATGCAAAATGGTGAAAATGTCCCTGCTTCACTGATGATGCAGCATTCTCTGTGATAGTCTGTTTGATTTTCTTCAAACACCTCTTATCTAAGAATCCTACACAATTACACTTGAAACATCTGTAAACCTGGGCTGCATCTTGGGTTTACTATGAGCCAAAGATTCTGTGGTTACTACAGAAAGTTAATTGAGGGTTTTTCTAGAATTGCCATCCCCCTCCATGATTTAGTGAACCTGCGTACAAAGAGAGAATTTAGTGGTTTTTGCTTTATCACATTTTGAATTACCAACATCTTGGTGAATGTCAACAGCTGCTCCTACCCTCATGTCTAAAAGAACAGGTCCTTGAAAATGTTCATGACAGTATGGGATATCAGGGCACTGCACATTGAAACTCCAATAGCTTTTCATTATTCTGCTACAATTTTTTACTCTTCTTCAAGATTAGCAGGTTTTTTCTCAGGCATACCAACAGCAGCGCACTGAGATTCAACAGTCTCAGACGTAGCACTTCTGTTGGTGACTAATTTTGTAACACAAGATTAAGGATCTTATTGAGACCACATAAGGGCTTCATCTTGCACTTCAATTAGCATTGACTGTAGCTTGTCTCTCACAAGCTTACGAAGCTCTCTGCTAATGCCTGTGTCCCGAATCCTCTCAATGAATTGATCTCGGATTGCCTAATTCACATTTAATATAGCATTTGATGACTGCTTCAGGATAGAACTCAGAATCTGGGACAAAGCATGAGAGAAAGTCACTGGATAGGTGTCTCATCAAACAGTACCCCTGTAGAATCAGCAGAACTCTCTCTCTCTTGTCCAGCAGACTTGTCACCTAGCCATATCACCACTGGCTGACATCTGTTTACTGAACAACTGCTCCAAGGAAGACAGCCTCCACTCTGTGTCCCACTGGCACCGATCTTCACCTTTACCCTATTTCAAAAAGAACTAAATTTACCTTTTGGCTCCCAACAGTCAGATATCCTACTCCTGATACTAAAAATGTAGCTAGTGGCTTGAAAATAATCACCACAGGATACAAAATATTCTTTTTTGGGGTTTTATTCTGATAGCTGTTGAAAAAATTGTATTTTTTGTATACAAATACATATTGTATTTTTTTTTAAAAAAGAATAAAGAAAAAATTAAATACTGTACAACAAAGTACAAAATTAAACATGGTTGAGGCTAATGTTAAGTTAAAATACAAACAGCTTAACCATATATTTCAACACATACTTATGCATTTAACCAGGCTTTAAGGACATCTATAATAGTTTAAAATAAAATTCTCATTACACCTATAACACGAATTATATTTATTCACTAAACTGAAAAATCAGTTTACCCTCCCCCCCCCCACCCAGACGTAGATTAGTTATTGATGAATAGATAGGAGGAGAAGGGCAGGTGGAGAGATGCCATAAGACTCGATGCCACATAGAGGTAAACAGCTGTTCCGTATTTGTTACTCACTCAATGTTTTGTCATTGTAGTGACACTAGGGGTCGCTCCCAAACACCTAAGATCTTTGAGAAAAGGCCAATGAGAATTGGCGAGTGGAATTTGCATGCCACTCCCCTGGACATACGGATATAAAAGGAGCTTGCTCACAACCACTCATTCAGTTTTTTTTTTTTCGGAGCCGAGTGGTTGTGTTCAGGGAGCTCAATTCCTCTGCCGGTCCATTCACCTCTAAGAATTGAATTGCTGTTGGATATACAGTGCATTCCAGCGTCTTTCTCTCCTTCTGCAGCGGTCGCTGCAGATGACACCCATCGGAGCTTCGACAGCCTAAGAGAGTATATATTCCTGCAATAGAGTATATTTTCTCTAATTGAGCAAACACATTGACATGAACGTCTTTATTTTTTAAAGATGCCCTCTGTAACGAGCTTCAGCTTCTCCAGAGAGGAAGGAGGACACGGAAATGGGGTTGAACACTAAGGTAAGGCTTTTTAATTTCTCCAAAGTAAAGTTACAGAACTGAACATAAACTATTTATAATGAACACAGACTTTCTCAATAAACATAAACTCTTGTGGACTTCAGCTGCCAACACTAGACTGGCATCTCTCTCTCTGGACTGGAGGCACTGGTGCTCTTTTATGCCGCTCTCCCCGTACTCACTGAAATTAGAGACAGGTGTTAGACATAATTTAGCTCAGATGCAAGCGCCCTTACCGCTTTCCCTATCCGGACGGGCGCTTGACCACGCCCCCGCTGCCACACCCTCCCTTAACGACCTGGGTGCGGTCGTTATCTCTCCACCTCTGACAGCCACGTTCACTGCCTCACGTGTCTGGGCCCTAATCACGTTGAGGAAGCGTTCATGGATGGTTCATGTTCTCATTGCGAGAACAATTCTAACATTGTGTTGCGTTGCTTTCTTTCTTCCAGGGGAAAGCCACTTCAGCTGTCCCCTGCCCGGTTGACGCTGGAGGTGATTTGGGGGCTCCAATGGATTCCGTTCCACTGCGTAATTCCCTGCAGACTGCTCATTCCCCAGCATGCCTTCACACATCCGTCTGCAACACATAAACCACACCCCCAGCCAGTCGGTTGGCCACGCCGGTCTGCCACAACTTGTTCAGCCCTTGGACAGACCTTGTGTTTCTGTGGGAAGGAGTCCCCCTACAACAAGTGTCCATGTTCGTTGTGGTTATGACAGACGCCTCCAAGTTAGGCTGGGTCATCTGTGTTGGCACATAAACTGCCTTGAGTTGCTGGCAGTACTGCTTACCCTGCGGAGGCTATTGCCATGGATCCAGGGCAAGCATTTGTTGGTACGGATGGACAATATGGCAACAGTAGAGTATATTAATCACCAAGGTGGCTTACATTCTCGTTGCATGTTGCAACTCGCCCGCCATCTCATCCTCTGGAGTCAGCAGCGGCTAAGTTCGCTGAGGGACACTCACATCCTAGGCAGCCTAAACGTCACAGCGGATGTGCTGTCGCAGCAGGTGATACTCAGGGGAGAGTGGAAACTCCAAATCCAGGTGGTCCAGCTAATTTGGAGTCAATTCGGCAAAGCCCAGGTAGACCTGTTTGCTTCCCGGGAATCCTCCCACTGACTGCTCTGGTACTCCCTGATGGGAGCTCTCCTCTGGACAGATGCGATCTCCGGGTTCAGCCGGTTTCATCCTGTGTTTGTCAGGTACGAATAGGTGAGTTTGGGAATATAGGCAGCTGGCTGGGTGAATCGCTTGCGTATTGCACCTTTCCCCTCCATGAGGTGAAGATATGTGCTCCTTCCCCTCAGGCGAGTTCACAAACCCATGAACCCTGGATGTGCTTCCTCCCTAGCCCTCTGGCTTGCAAATTCAGTGGAGGAATTTATAGTCGGACCCAGTACGTGTGCTAGCATGCCCTGTACTGTGGTAGTTGCTCCACAGGTGTCAGTTACCTCTGTAACCCCCTGTCATGTATCTTCCGAGGTACGGTTTCCCTATATGTAGACCCGTGTCTCCCTTGGGCAGAGCCATCTCTGCCCCGGCCGCTGTGTTTGTAGAGCTCCTCCCCTTCAAGGCAGGACCTACTGCTGTGCCTATTCCATGTGCCGCTGTGAGCCCACGTAACATATTTGCCACATGTTAACCTCCCCTTCAGGCTGGATGTTGTCTCTGCAGGGTCTTTTCCCCCTGAAAGAATAGGAAAGGAAAAGAACACCTTACCCAATACATATAATGAGCGTTAAAAAGCCCATTCTAGATACGAAGAGAGAGAAAAGGCCATTCTAGATACGTCTCTTACTCACCCCAGGGATGTGGGGAATTATACGACATTTTGGGGGCATTGGGTGAGGCTATGTGCAGTCCAAGTGCATCTGCTATAATGCACGCAGTAGCCTGCTTGCTCCTGCATTGACAGTCCACGTAACACAGTTCAGCTTTTGTGGTGTTTTGTATAGGGAACCCTACTGTCAATACATCGACACAACGTAGAGTGAGTGACAGATTGGGAACATCTCAGTTTCTGTCATAACCTCCGTTCCCTGATGGAGGGAACGAGACATTGTATCCCCCTTGCCACAATGCTGTACTACCCAATGAAATGTCTGGGACCCTGTCTTGGCTCCTCAGCACAAAACCTGAAGGAGTGGTTGTGAACCAGCTCCTTTTATACCCATATGTCCGGGGGAGTGGCATCCAAATTCCACTCACCAATTCTTATTGGCCTTTTCTCAAAGAACAGAGGTGTTTGGGGCTCCCAAGAGCGACCCCTAGTGTCACTACATCGACGCAACATCTCATTCCCTTACATCAGGGAACAGAGGTTACAACAGTAGCCAAGACGTTTACATACTCTTACTCTTGCAGTGTGATTGGTCGGATTAAATGACTTGCTCCTCCTGAATTTTGTTAAATGAAATTACATTTCAGTAGTTCACAAGTAAATGTAATCCTGTATTGAGGATAGTGTACACATGTGGCCCACAACCACAAAGCACTGCAAAGGGTGGTGCGAACTGCCAGAAACATCATCGGAGCTTCCCTCCCTACCAGACATATATAACAGAGGGTGTGTGTAAAAAGCTCAGAGGATCGTCAGAGACTCCAGCCAACCGAGTCATGGTCTGCTCTCACTGCTTCCATCAGGCAGGCGGTATCGCAGCATCAGGAACCTCACCAACCGCCTACATGACAGCTTCTTCCCCCAATCAATAAGACTTTTGAACACTTGATCTCTCATGATCAGCAATCAGCACTGCACTTTATTAATCTATTATCTCACACTGGACTGCCATAATTATATTCTCCACAATATAACAACTGCATATATATTTTTAGATACTCTTATTTTTTATTTTTATTGTATGTGTATTCTATATTGTGTGTATTGTTTACTGTACATTGTATAATAGGATTGAGTTGTGTAAGTATATGTACATTTGATATGTAAATTGTGTGTAAATATGTTGTTTATTGTAATTGGTATATGTCTCGTCACTGTCATGACTGCTATGTTGCTCGGAACTGCACACAAGACTTTCACCTACTGTTGCACTTGTGTAAATGGTAGTGTGACAATAAAGTGATTTGATTTTAATTTGATTTAATGATGCTTGAATTAAATAGTTCATCTTTTGTTTCCCTCGTGTTCAAATGAAGCTGTGATCAAGCTCAAGTAGCATGAGGCCGGAGCAGCACCCGTTCACGGAGGCAGGCTAACACGATGGACTGCTCTGGGTTGGAAGTTTAGATAGGAGAACAGCCGTAGGGAGCTGTTTCACATGTATACAGTGCCAAAGTGGTTTGCGTGTGGAAGCAGCTTCATGCAACGGACCACTCCGAGTGGAAAGTTAGATCAGAGAACATATGAGCAGTCATAGAGAGATGTTTGACATGTAAACAGTGCTGAAGCAGCCAGTTTGCAGAAGCAACTTCACACTATAATCTGCTTCGGCAAACAGAGAATAGAAAGAAAGTCAGAATAAAATATAACCCTTAACATGGTAGAGGTCAATACTACAAAAACAAATGAGGTGCTTTGGCAGCTTCTGTTGAATAACAAGATTGTTTGGACAGAAGAACTGTTCTGATGAAGGTGAAAGCTTTGCAACGAAGTTGCTCCCAATGATCCGAGTCACTTGTCTGTTCATGGAAATGGGTGTGGCCGAATCCCAGAATACTCAGTGCCACATAGAGGAAAGCAGCTGTTTATATACTCTTACTATGGCAGTGGCTCCTCCTGAACCTTGTTAATACTACATTAACATACACAGTCCTCAAATGTGCACCAAAACATGGCCAAACTCCATATATGCAATCCAGATGCAGCTCTCAAAATGTATCCACAATAACACCCAGTTCCAACACTTGACTCCTCCGAACACATATTTAATGCAACCCATAAGCATTTTGTGCTAAATTTGATATTCACA
This sequence comes from Moxostoma hubbsi, assembly GCA_032164185.1. Classification (NCBI taxonomy): domain Eukaryota; kingdom Metazoa; phylum Chordata; class Actinopteri; order Cypriniformes; family Catostomidae; genus Moxostoma; species Moxostoma hubbsi. The sequence continues at coordinate 25,828,896 of JAVLUX010000017.1, forward strand.
CAATAATTCTCAAATGATGAACAAAACTGGGAGCTCTCCTGCACAACGCCCACACTCACGGCTCCAACCAGTACACATGCCAACACAAGGAGTGCCCGAAAGCAGGTGTCACAAAAATTTGGTTCCTAAAGTGGCCATGTCCAATTCACGACCAGTCAAATTACATGATATTTCTCCACTTGTCTACATTAAAATAAATATATTAGAAATTAATTTAACATTTTCGTACATTTCACACCCATACTGTAACACAAGAAAGAATAGATTTCCATTCATATGTGTAGACACATTCACACACAGCGGCAAGTCTGCACCCCCTGTAGATAGATTATTCCTTCCCTTTAACAGTTAGTGTAATGTGTCTCATAGAGTGCTGAATGTATTTAAAGTGTATTTATAATACAGAGCAACAATATCTCGTCCCTGCAGACTTTTTATATAAATACATTTGAATTGTAATTAATGCATACAACTTTTTTTTTTTTACTCAAAAAAAGAAAAGAAAATTATAATAAAAATAACAAAACACATAGTGTTATTTTGTCTTTTCACCCATGGGTCCACACTCTTTACAGACACTTAGAGTGTCACATTTACAGATTCTATTCTGACTTGTGCGTTAAGCGTGAAACATTTATGCAAATATATCCTTCCCAGCAGTGCTCTATAAATAATGCATTTTAATATGGTTAAAGAAATTAAACAAAATAGTTCCGATTTGTGTTTGTGACAGATTTACATATGTGTAAAAAACAAATAGAATGTGCCTGCATCAACAAGTACTTACACACACAAGTACATACATACACTCTGAATACATAATGAGAACCTATGGGACAAGTTGAAACCTTCTTTGGCACAGGTTGAAACTCATCTTCCACACGATTACAAACATAAACTGAGAAGAGTCTCTTACACACACTTGCATAAATTGTCCGTCTCTCATTCTCTTTTTCCCTCTTCCCTCTGTATCTTGACCTCTGTCCTGTATCTGCCCCAGGGTAATTATGGAAGACAGGCAGAAATCTATGTGTATTATTCAGTTCTCTAATACACAAACCAAAGGGGAATGGCAATTATTTTCTCTCCCCATCCCCTTCTCCCCAAATGCCCTCAATCAGAACTGTTTGTGTGTGTGTGGAGTAGTTTACTTAGCTATACCTTTGGGAAAAAAATTGACAAAACCTCCCTTTTGGGTGTATCCTGGGATATTATCACTTGGAGAAAAAAAGAAAAAGAAAAAAGGTAAACGAAATCATGTTTTTTTTTTGTTTTGTTTTGTTTTTTTGCAGTGTTTTGTTAAAGTTAGTCTGTTGTTATTATGTTAGCTTTATATAAAAACAATATAATTCTGTGGTATGTCCACATTTACATGACTAGTACATAATATTCAAAGCTGAATCAGTGTAATGAACTGTTAATTCATTTCATTAATGCAGCACTATATGCATGCATGGTCTTAAAATCCTATTTCTTACTCTCCTCCTCTATATCACTCTCTCTGAATGGAATGGTTCAAGCTGAACTTCAGGGCAGAGCTGAGCAACAGATGAGGGAGACTGAGCACTAAAGCATCCATGAACATTTACCACCTGTATTTAAACTCTCTATCCCTCTTAGCAAAGCTTTCTCCATCCATCCTCTACTACTTTGAAGCTCACCTGCCTTACAACCTGTTACTATGAGAAGTGAGAGTGTGATTGTAGGTAGGTCTAGATCACAGACTCTTTACAAAACACTCCCAATATGGTTTGGGAACTTTGAGATGATGTATTTATTATATGAAACCAGTAATAACCATGTATTTCTATTTACATTTTTATTATTTGTTTGGAAACAAGATGTTTTTTTGTTCTTTGCATTTTGATAATAATTCCTTTAGTGTTCCACAGTGGAAAAAAAAGAAAGTAAAATAAGTTTGGAGCGTTATGAAGATGGGTAAATTATGACAGAATTTTTCATTTAAAATAAATTCTGAATCTGAAAAATAGTTTGACTCATTTTGACTGACTAAATTTAGATGGTGAACTTATTGTGTAACTTATTTATATGTTGTATATAATGTGTGTGTGTGTGTGTGTGTGTGTGTTTGTTTACTGTAAGTTCTGTTAAAAAAATCCACATGACTGTGATACTCACAGTTAAGGGAGTAGAGGAGATCCAAGAAGAACAAACAAAAATCAGAGGAAAGAGAGAGAGAAAAGCAAAGAGCGAGTGCAGTGGAGTTGACTGCAGAAAGAGTTAAAGTTTGTGGTCAGCAGCACCACGGGCATCATAAATCAGATTTCCCACAATCCCTGTGGAGGAGCCCTGCGCTCGGCCTGCCGCAGACACGCTCAGTGGGGCGCGGCACATCGATTGGTGTCGCCACTGTGATGATGAGTGCTGCGGGGTCTGGGGGGGGGGGGGGGGGTACTCTGTGTATTTGTGTGTGCGAGGTGGAGAAGAGGTCTGCTTGCTCATGAAGAAGTCTACCTCAGCACCTGCCCCGAAAAACAACAAGTTGGACATGAGCGAATGTGCAGACTCTGGGCCTATTTCCTCTCTGATCAGCATTCACCTTCTGTCTCATACACACAGTCACGAAAAACAAACAATAGCATGCTGACACACACAGACACACATTGAGAGCTATATTTGCATATTCATCATAAATGCAGCTGAGTAGATGAGCAGTTGCTCATAATTCAATGAGCTTGTCTTTGTATCATTAATAAGCATCACATATTCAGATTTCTACTGTCACTTCCTGGTTGTTTCTGTCCTCAGACTGGATGCAAGTTATGCTTTGAAGGAATTTTGAAGATGAATATCTATTTCTGAACCACTTAAGTTCAAGCCATTCAAACAGTCAATTAACAGAATTGCAAAAAGAATCAATCACCCTTACAAAACAGTGTTTGGGAAAACCTCTCTGGCAAACATCTGTTGCATATATATGCTGCAAATACTAAAAACGTTGGAGAAATAATATAACTTCAAATTAATGACAAACAACACAAGAATAAGCACCACTGTGTATACACCCAATACAGACACTGATGCACAAACATGCATATGTTGTCTAAAGTACGTGCCTTACTATGTGTCTAAAGCATTTAAAGAGAATACATTTGTCTTATTCAACTCACCAGAAACCATGATTCAGCTTATAACAACTTGTGCACAAGTAACAAGAGTAAAATTATTTTACAAAAGTACAAGTTTTTGCATGTTTTAATTAAAAAGTGTATTTTATAAAACCAGTCATAAGAAAATTTTCAGCACATTTTGTTTGTTATTAATGAAGCTTATATTTCGCCCCAGGCTCGTTCAAGTCCTTGGTACCTGCATGCTCATAATATAAGAAGCTCACTCATCAGACTCCTTGTGAATCCTTAGCAAACTTTGACAGTTATTTGGACAGGCTCATCGTTGTTTTTGAGTCAGACATGACCAAAAAGCTGACTTTTGATTCTGCTTTGTTTGATTTGTTCATTTTCACACAGGTTATTTTATTCAATAGCCAGTCTAGTAACTCATAAGTGCCACCTAGCCTGTATGAGTCCAATTCATTCATTTCAAACTCAGTTTTAAGACCTAGGCTACTAGTCGTCTGCATTTAGATTTGTATTGGTATGTTGTTGCTGATACACAAGTTAATGCAATTCAGATTTCTTGAAAAAGTCCAACACACACATATATAGCTACAAAACTAATATACAGTTTTATTAATAATTTGTATTAAAAACATAATTGAGTAAAATACCTACTTAAGTCTCAAGACCTTCATTTGCACACATTTTTCTTAAATTAACAGGCCCAAAGTAGTAGTTGAACTTGTAGCTGAATACAAACCTGTCACAGAATGTCTACTTGCCAAAAGTCTGAATTAGCAAAGCAACATGAAGTTTAAAGTATACTTATGTGTTACAAAGAGTTTTGAAACTCTTGTCTTATTGGCAGGCTGCAAAGTGAAATGCCTCCCCCACACCCTTCCCTCTCTCTCTCTCTCTCTCTCTCTCTCTCTCTCTCTCTCTCTCTCTCTCTCTCTTCCTTCTCCCTTTCATAAATTTCATTAAGAGAGAAATCACATTACAGTATTTTTCTGGACCTGCTTCCAGGGGTTAACCACTTTGCTTAGCCATGTAAATTCTCAGCTTAGTCAGGGCCATTCTCCACAGCCTGGCTGCTTCGATGCAGCCCGCGCCGAATTAAATGCTATCTATGTAAATTTGTGTGTGAGTGTGTGTCCTGCAGATGGACATGGGGTGTGTAGAATGTGTGAACCCATTCTCCTGGATTACTGAAATTGTGTACATGCGTGTGTGTGCGTGTGTGTGTGTCTGTGTGTGTGTCTTAGCTCACTATATGCACATAGGATGAGCACGTTGAATTAACCCTATCTCCTGGATTATCCAGATGGCATGTGTGAGAGTGAGTGAAACTTGAGGATGGAGAAAAGGAGGTTAAAGGGGAACTTATTGCCTTTGTGCAGAAGATAGACTTCCACTGGCTGGCCTGTCCTGCTGCCCCACAACTGAATAATAGGGAGAGTTTTTTTCTTTCCCAGCCTGAACCTGTGGTCAACACTTACTCAGCTACTGCACTAAAACACACTGACAGATACAGTATCAATAACAGGGTTAAAGGAGTTCAAGTATACAGGTCAAATCTTTAATTGTTAAATCCTTAATAATTAATTGGAATGAATTATAAAAAAACAATTAATTAATTAGAATGTGCCCGCCTCCTCATAGCACCTGTCAATAACTAGCAATACCAAGTAACAAATCATGGTTAAAGTAAGCTGAGACGAGAACTAAAGGCTAATTTCATGAAAAAGTACAAGTACTTTGATATACATGATCTCACCCCAACTTCCTGTGTGAGTTGAAAATACATTAACACAGGAAAGAAAATGGTGTATATTGTTTAGAGAAAAATGGGCAACACTTGCATTACTGCCATGTAAGTACACAAACACCCCATTCAGTTCAACAATTTATCTTTGCACTGAACCAAACAGTCCCAAAGCCTCCAGCGTCTCTCACTGATATACTATCTATATTCCATCTATCCATTTGCTCGCTCACTTGCTCAGTCACTTTGCCTGCAGTCTGTCATTGACTTTGGTGAATGATAGTTTATTTTGTCAATGGCACAGTTTGCTCTAAAACTGCCCTGTGGATGAAAGGTCAAGTAAAGGTGATTGGGTCAAGAAGGAAGCCACCCACACATAGAGAAGCTGTCTATTTTTATCTCTTTTGATCTCTACTCAAATCTCAGAATATTTTCCTGCAGCCAGGCCTGCATGTGGAACTTGAACTGTTAGGAGACTCGTGGACCAATGTAAAGTCTTCAAGGTGGCCCCCCATTCCACCAGTAATCAATTTCTGAACCAGTTTGTCCTCTACGCTTGTTCAATCATTTCCTGATTGATCCTCATCTTGATCAATTCTTGGAAAGACAGATGGCCATTCTCCACTCTTTAGTCTATACTCTGCCACCACACACACACACACACATAGACGAACACACACTACGACCCCTGTCCCAAGCACTGATCTATACTGTCGCTTCCTCTATGGCTGAAGGCAAATTAGGCAAGGGTCAAGATAGGAGGCATTTATTGATTTAGCACTCCTGTCGTTCACACACACACACAAGTACACATAAGCCACTTCCCAGACGTCTCACACTCTTGTACCCACTTCCTGTCCTTCAGTCAATGTCTTGTCCTTAAAGGAATAGATCACCCTGAAAAAAGAAAACTGTGTAAGTTCCCATGTCATTGTGAATGAGCATCTCTCATGAATGCACAACACATGTAAAGATTTTTTAATAAAAAATTTCAATTTCAGATTGTTTTGCACCAAAACCAATTGTATGTCTTCAGATGATTTGGAATATGATGGACAAGATGCAGAGATTTTGTTGATACTTTTGGATGCAGCTTTAAAGCGAGGCACTATCCACTGCCATTGTAATGAGAAGATAGTCCATAATATCAATGAAAACATCTCCTTTTGTGTTCCACATTAGAAGGAAAGTCATTTAGGTTTGGAAAAACATGACAGTGAATAAATGTTTACAGGATTTCAGCTTTGGGTGAACTATTCCTTTAAAGACAAACAGGAGGATCCACAATTTGTTCTCAGTACTGTACAAGCTTACATTTAGTGCTTTGTTGGCAGCCTCATCTTTGGGTAGCAATATAAATCCTTGTAATACAGGTTTATAATAGTAATTATTTCATAGAATCAAAACTCACACCACACACTGAGACAAGCCATTTGGCCAACAAGGATCTGTGAGGCAAGACACCATATCAGTTAAATAAATCACCTATAAATGTTACTCGATTAATTACTTATGCCCAAAATCTCCATTAAGGAATGGCGCTAAAGAGGAAGTGTGTGGGTGTTTAAATGAGAATTTAGAAATTGTTTAAATTACAGTGTATTTTTTTTTCTCCTCCAATAAGCTTTATTTTCATCCAATTCAATTTTTTAATAGAATACTAAAAATGAAAATTTAGCCATTATTTATTCACCCTAGTGTCACTCCAAACCCGTTTTACTTACATTATTCTGTAGAACACAAAAGGTGAACTTTTAAAAAGTATTCAAATTGTTTATTTGCCATATATTTAATATCAGCGAATATTGACTGCCAAGCTCGAGAAAAAAAAAGACAAAAAGCAAACAAACTATTAAACAACAGTAAAAAGTAATTGATACGGCTCATGCACTATATACCAAGCTTTCTTAAATAATACGATCACTTTGTGTGATTAACAGAATTTACATTAATAACATCAAACCTCATTGTATCTCATTGCTTGTAGTGGCTAAACGGTGTGATGTCATGTCATAAGAACCAATGAGGTTTGATGTTCTCAGAATATTTGATTCAATTGCTTCATTACAGTACTGTTTGATTTGATTTGAGAGTGAATATTGAATATAAGGTAAAAGCCATGTGGAATATTTGTAATGATATTTATGGTCCTTTTTGAAGCGTTACTAGCGCACTATCCGTGTTCCGGATCAGAAATAAAGTTTTTCAGCAAAGTTATAACTATTCCTTTCAGGTTTAAATCAGAAAGCCAAAATGTAACAAACCAGCAGTTTGTGTAGTGGTAGTTTCCAACCTCTTGCATATGTGAAGGTGGAAGGGTGACAATTATGTGTGATTTTATGTCAGGAACAGGTGTGATCCAGCAACAGCCTTGGATCCTTTTAGACACTGTAAATCCCTTGATAGGAGAGAGAGAGAGAGCGAGAGAGAGAGAGAGAGAGAGAGAGAGAGAGAGAGAGAGAGAGAGAGAGAGAGAGAGAGAGAGAGAGAGAGACTACCAAGTCTCTCCATGGTTGACAGGACAGGTGGAAATCCTTCCACTGAAACTTAGAACTGGATGAGAACCAGATCAGGAAAGACCACTGAGGACCAAAGCTATAGGATTCAAACCAGCAAACCCCAGGCCCAAAAAATAAAAAAACAGACCTGTCAATCACACACAAAGCACAACTATCATATAGAGATGATAGATAAATACCTTATTTATGTGTATTTATTTGTGTGTGTGTGTGTGCGTGCGTGCGTGCGTGCGTGTGGTGATAGGGAAGCCTCGAGATGACATTGTAAGGAGGTGTGTGAAAAAATAATGGGAGTTAGAAACATAAAGCAGTGGATGGGTAAAAGAGCTTCTTAAGAGATCAGCCAGACTGTTCTCACCAGCTTAAAGAGAGGGAGAGAGGAAGAGGCACAGAGAAAGAGGCAAAAATGTATTCAGTAAGAAAGAGGAGAAAGATGTTGTTTGTCTAAATCAATTCACATCTTACAGTTCAATGGAAGTCAAAGCAAAATAATCAAAATAATTAACATTGTGGGGGAAATGTGAGCAAACTTCATCCTAAATTAATTGAGTATGCATAATTTAAAATGTAATAACTTTAAATGTTCTTTTTGTGATAGGTTCTTCAGAGACACAAAATTAATCCAGAGTGTTGGACATGTGTATCAGTGCCACTTAAAATGGCTTGTAGTGAAAATAGATTTCAATGCAGCAGTGTGTGCAAAGAGAATAGGGGCCAAATAAATAATGGCTAAATAAGGGCCAAATAAGGGCCAAAATCACACAGTGTTTTACACAAGCCAGATAAAGAGAGAAATGTCTCACAATCAAAATCCAAGTTAGATCAAATGTAGAAAAAAAAATCTAATTTTGACCATTCAACTTTTGAATAGAATTCTGCTAATATTAAGTTAATTCTATTCAATGTATCTTTATAGTGTGTCTGGGTTAAGTCAGGAGCAGTAAGAGGCAATAGAAATATTATGGTCACAGAAGCACTGCTTTTGGGTTGTTGATATAGCTTGCGGTGTTACAAATGAAACTAAAACTAATTTAATCTGATCTTAATCTAAAACGTTTTAACAGTTTCATATGTACCATCACACATATGTGACGGTTAATAACTGGACCCTGCAGAGCATTGTTATTATAGTTAACAAAAGGAAAACTTAAAATAAAAATAAAACTGAAATTATTGGAATTTAAAAAATAAATAAATAAATAAATAAAAATGATCTCAAATTCATTTTAGTATTTGTTATATTAGGATGAATATGGACACTTTTGGAAATTTGACATTTCTGGACACTTTGAATTATGATCTAAACGACACATAACCTAAGATTATACCTTTAAAGAAAGCTTAGGATGTATTCGACCTTTGTCAAAACCTTTGTTAAGACCTTCTTTTGATCAAATCCCAGATGAAGTGGGAAATGAATCTCAAGAAAATATCTACATCTATTTGGAATAAAGAGGATATATTTTCATATACACTTTCACATCATAACATTAAGTTATCTTATACTTTTTTTATAACCTTAACAAGATTTACCTAAAATTTCTGTCATTTTCTTTACCATTGCTATTCCCTACCAGTGATCGTGAAATTAGCTCTGCCACACATCCCAATGTAAAATCATCTTTTAAAACCTCAAAAGATAAAGGGATATTTGACCCTAAAATGAAAATTAAACAATAATTTATTCACCTCTTGCCATCCTAGATGTGTATGACTCTATTTCTTCTGCTGAACACAAACAAAGATATTTAGAAGAATATTTCAGCTCTGTAGATCCATACAATGCAAGTCAACATGGTCCAAAACTTTGAAGATCCAAAAAACATATAAAGGCAGCATAAAAGTTGTCCATATTAGATTTATAGTAAAAAAGGACTTAAATATTGATCTGTTTTTCACACACACATATCAAATAACTTCTGAAGACATAGATTAAACCACTAGAGTCTTAGGGATTACTTTTATGCTGCTTTTATGTTATTTTTGGACCTTAACATTTTTGCCCCTATTGACTTGCATAGCATGTACCTACAGAGTTGAAATATTCTTCTAAAGATCTTTATTTGTGTTCAGCAGAAGAAAGAATGTCATTCACAGCTGGGATGCCATGAGGGTATGAGTAAATGATAAGATAATTTTAATTTTTTGGAGCACTATTCCTTGAAGGCCACATCCACACAAATCAATTTTCAGTTTCCTAATGGCATAATTTTCAAAGTATGCTGCAAAGGAGAGTGTTAATGAGAGGAGTAAATGTAGTGAAATCAATACATTTTCTAAAGGAAATTGTACCAAAACCAATTTAAAACTAACTGGGGCATCACGTGGATACAAGAATGGAGGGGAGTGGATACAGTGAGACCCGGGACAGAGAGGTGTGGCTGAGTGGGGTGGCCAGGCTTCTGTCAGAGCTCCACCCCTGCTCTGAAATGGCACTAGTGGGTTCCCACTTACCACTATGAAATATTAATCAGTTAGGCCACTTCTCTATGTATGTGTGTGTTTTTTTCTTTTTCCCCCAATAAAATGCTTGCTATGATTTTTGTTTCTCTTAAAGGATATCTGTCATAAGGTAGGTTGAAATCTGTAATTTTTTTTGTATATTAAAGCATTTTGAAGCATTCACAAATTACGAAAAATCCTGTAATGTCGTAGACTGCAACATCAACGTGTAGCCTCATTAATTAAAACCACAGCTAGTGAGCTAAATGGCTATACCTGTCAGAACTCAACTAAACTGTCCTCCTCTTTTGACAGGTTGTGAATGACTTGGCCGAGCACTTTGGGCCATTAAACTCCTATCATAAGCACTAGGGTGGAGAGATCTATGAAAAAGTTATGGATGGAAATGTGATGTTCCCTTGAGATTAGCCACCCCAGCACTTTTTTAACTCAGTATTTTTCTTCATGTTCCTCTACCACATTTTTCTCATCAGATGTATGCTACAGGTAGTTATTTTGGAAACAAACCAAAAGGAGGAATAAGGAATAAATACCACTGTATTTACCGGCACCAGTATTGTCCATGGCTCAGGTGCACATATGATCAAACAGGAAGTCTGCATGTGGTTTCTGATGCTGCATTCCATTCAAATTCACCGAAAACCGGACTTCACATTCTTCAATGCCGACCCGCGGTTTACAAACACGCCAGCGGAGCCCTTTGTTCGGGCTGCCCGGCCGCGGAAACGCAGAAGGAAAAGAGGAAAAAGAGCCGGCGTTCTCATCAGATTAAGACGTCGCGCAAATCGCCCCCCGCTACCCAGTATACTACTGGCAAATGTTCAGTCTCTGGACAACAAGCTATGCGAGCTGAGAGCGCGGATCTCTTTCCAACGAGAGACGAGAGATTGCTGTGTTATCTGTCTTACAGAAACCTGGTTGTCCGCGGAGATTCCAGACTCGGCCATCGAACCCGCGGGTTTCTCTGTGCACCGAGCGGACAGAGCGAAAGACCTCTCAGGTAAAAGCAGAGGTGGAGGTGTATGTTTTATGATCAACAAATCACGGTGTGATCAGAGGAATGTACATTTTATCAGGTCTTTCTGCTCTCCTGATCTGGAATTTCTCATGCTTCTGTGTCGACCATTCTGGCTACCGAGGGAATTCACAGCGGTCATTATCACTGCTGTGTACATCCCCCCACAAGCCGACACAGACCGGGCACTTAGGGAACTGTATGGAAGTATAAGTCAGCAGGAAACCGCGCACCCTGAGGCCGCGTTCATTGTTACCGGGGACTTCAACAAAGCCAACTTCAAAACAATAGCACCAAAATACCACCAACACATCAGCTTTAACACACGAGGGGAACGGGTTTTGGATCATTGCTATTCTCCTTTCCGGGATGGTTACAAATCCCTCCCCCGCCCACCATTTGGCAAATCCAACCACTCTTTCGTTCTGCTTCTGCCCGCTTACAGGCAGAAACTGAAACGGGAATCACCCGCCCTCAGAATGATCCAGTGCTGGTCGGACCAATCAGACTCTGCGCTACAGGACTGTTTTGATCACGCGGACTGGGAGATGTTCCGGTCTGCCTCCGATGACGACATCGAGGTTTACGCTGATAGCGTAACGTGTTTCATCAGGAAGTGCGTAGAGGACGTTGTTCCGACGAAAAACATACGGATCTACCCCAACCAGAAACCCTGGGTTAACGGCGATGTTCGCGCGGCACTTACTGCGCGGACCACCGCTTTTAATTCGGGGAACGCGGAGGAGCGTAAACAAGCCAGTTATGCCCTCCGTAAATCCATCAGCACAGCCAAACACCAGTACAGGCACAAAATTGAAGGTCAGTTCAACACCACTGACTCCAGAAGTATGTGGAAGGGAATTAACATCATCACGGACTATAAACAGAATAAAAACTCCGCCATGAACACCGTTGCCTCTCTCCCGGACGAGCTTAATACATTTTATGCTCGTTTCGAGGATAACAACAACACCGCCCTCGCGGAGATACTACAGATGAGCACTCGCGGCCGATACTACAGATGATGGTTCACTCTCCGTCTCTGTTGCGGATGTAACCCGATCCTTTCGACGGGTGAACATACGCAAAGCCGCGGGTCCAGACGGCATTCCGGGCCGCGTCATCAGAGCATGCGCGAACCAACTGGCTGGTGTTTTTACGGACATTTTCAACCTGTCCCTCTCCCTGTCTGTAGTCCCCACATGCTTCAAAACATCAACCATTGTGCCTGTACCGAAGCAAGCCAAAATCACTTGTTTAAATGACTGGCGTCCTGTTGCTCTGACCCCCATCATCAGCAAATGCTTTGAGAGGTTGATCAGAGATCACATCTGCTCTGTTCTGCCCACCTCTTTGGACCCATTGCAGTTTGCCTACCGTAACAACCGCTCCACTGATGATGCCATTGCATCTACAATACACACTGCTCTCTCCCACCTGGAAAAAAGGAACACATATGTGAGAATGCTGTTTGTAGACTACAGTTCAGCATTTAACACCATAGTGCCCTCCAAGCTTGATGTGAAACTCCGGGCTCTGGGCTTAAACAGCTCGCTGTGCAGCTGGATCCTGGATTTCCTGTCAGGCAGACGTCAGGTGGTTAGAATGGGCAGCAACATCTCCTCATCACTGACCCTCAACACTGGAGCCCCGCAGGGCTGTGTTCTCAGCCCACTCCTGTATTCCCTTTACACACATGACTGTGTGGCGACACATAGCTCCAATGCCATCATTAAGTTTGCTGACGATACGACGGTTGTAGGTCTGATCACTGACAATGATGAAACAGCCTACAGAGAGGAGGTCACACTCTGACGCGCTGGTGTCAGGAGCACAAACTCTCCCTCAATGTCAGTAAAACCAAGGAGCTTGTGGTGGACTTCAGGAAGAAAGACAGAGAACACAGCCCCATCACCATTAATGGAGCACCGGTGGAGAGAGTCAGCAGTTTCAAGTTCCTCGGTGTCCACATTACTGAGGAACTCACATGGTCCGTCCACACTGAGGCCGTTGTGAAGAAGGCTCACCAGCGCCTCTTCTTCCTGAGACGGCTGAGGAAGTTTGGAATGAACCAACACATCCTCACACGGTTCTACACTAGTACTGTTGAGAGCATCTTGACTGGCTGCATCACCGCCTGGTACGGCAATAGCACCGCCCACAACCGCAAAGACCTGCAAAGGGTGGTGCGAACGGCCAGAAACATCATCGGAGGTGAGCATCCCTCCCTCCAGGATATATATAACAGACGGTGTGTGAATAAAGCTCGGAGGATTATCAAAGACTCCAGCCACCTGAGTCATGGGCTGCTCTCACTGCTTCCATCAGGCAGGCGGTATCGCAGCATCAGGACCCGCACCACCCGACTACATGACAGCTTCTTCCCACAAGCAATAAGACTTTTGAACACATGATCCCTCACAATCAACAATCAGCACTGCACTTTATTAATCCTCATTCTGTCAATATATTCTCGCTCCCAATTCAGTCAGTGTATATATATATATATATATATATTTATACCCTTCTCTAGTGTGTGTATTCTACATTGTGTGTATTGTGTACATTTGTTATGTAAATTGTTGTGTAGGTATGTGTACATTTGTTATGTAAATTGTTGTGTAAGTTTGTTATGTAAATTGTTTTGTGTAAATATGTTGTTTTATTGTAAAGTGGTTTATGTCTCGTCACTGTCATGACTGCAATGTTGCTCGGAACTGCACACAAGAATTTCACCTGCTGTTGCACTCGTGTACACAGTAGTGTGACAATAAAGTGATTTGATTTGATTTTGATTTGAAATTGGATGTGGGATATTCCTACTTAATATCTCCAATCTTCAACCATCAAGGCATTCCATTAACAGATGCTCAGAAGATGACGTATACAGCAAGGAAACAAATCTGCAAAGCTCCCGTTAGCTTAGCTGGTGTTTGACCATCACCAGAGATGTCTACTAGCAAGCTAAGTGCTAAACAATGCTGCAATGTTAGCATTTGTGCTACTGGTGTACTGTTATCAAAAGAGAGTATAATTTACAATGTTATTTACACCTGTTTCTGTGTTTGTTAAACAAGTTTAAATATCATATAATATAGGAAGTTTGACTCAATTATCAACATAACTTAATTAAAGACAATGTTTATTTCTTACTTTGTATATCCCTGATGCCGGATGTTTGTGTGACGTCACGCACCAGCACTGGAGAATTCAGACTTCAAGTGGCACTTTTCCTAGTACAAGTTGGGAAATCCAACTTTCTGATTTGAATGGAACACAGAATGAGAATTCTGGGAGACTCACGGACAAGTGCATCACCTATTAGACATTTTTGCATCAGCTCCAGTGTGTTTTAGTTTAGGTTAGGTTTGGGAGCTACAGTTTGTAAAATATCCATTCCTTATCACTGTACACTGTACAGCTGAAAACAACTCACTTAACACACTTGCTTTTTGGGTCCCTTTGTGGATATGACCCCTGGAGTTCACTCGTGTCCATACTCCCAACAACACTTACCGCTTTTGCCACTGGGGCAGTGTTTCACATTTTAGTAAGCAGAGACCAATTATAGCTACTGAAAAGGCAAACTACTTTTTCCGATTTCATTGTAAGATCAGTCTGGCTTATAGGCTAGATGATAATACAAAACATTCAAAATATCTTCCACAATGCATTCAAAATTTCTCTGCTTTTTTTTTTTTTTTTGTGTGTGGTACAATACTTATTTATAAACATATTTAAAAATGTTGGAGAAAGTAGAACAAATCATTGTTAATAAAGTATTATTGAATCATTATTCAATCATTAGGTGTTCCTGTAGCTTACTTTGTAGTGCATGACACTTTCAAGGCCTTCATACCAACACCAAAGTCATGAGTTCGATTCCCAGGGAACACAGGTACGGATAAAAATGTGTAGTTAGAATACATTGTGTGAATGTTACTTTGGATAAAATTATTTGTCAGGTGCATAAATGTCATGGTTACTGTTGTAACCTCCGTTACCTGATGGAGGGAACGAGACGTTGTGTCGAATGTAGTGACACAAGGGGTCTTTATTGAGAGCCTTGCGTACCTCTGAACTTGAGAAACATCAGTGAGAAATTGGCAGACAGAATTTGCATGTCCCGCCCCCGGACATACGGGCATAAAGGGAAGCGGGTGTGCATCTGTCTGTCAGGTTTTTGAACTGAGGAGCCGAGAATAATGTACGGCTGATTACAGTGGTAGGTCTAGTGACGTGGCAAGGGGGAAACAACGTTTCGTTCCCTCCATCAGGGAACGGAGGTTACAACAGTAACCATGACGTTCCCCTTCTGTCACTCACTCGACGTTGTCTCGAATGTAGAGAAGCAACTGTATCCAACCCTCACCAACGCCCCCAGAAAAAGGTGTCATATACAGACCTTAGGTTCCCAGCACCCCTAAGGGGGGGAACAGGCGACATGACTATCATGGGAGCAAGCCGGCCAGCTGGGGCTATCTTAACGCTATGAAATGCATCGGGGAAGGCAATCTTTTCCGTTCCTATTCTTTCAGGGGGAAAACACCCTGCGGAGACCACATCCTGCCCAGACTGGTGTGTGGTAACATGTGGCCAATACTTCACATGGGTTTTCAAGCCACACGTGGAAGTGGCGCAGTGGCAGGTCCTACCTGGTGAGGGAGGAGCTCTACAAACACAGCATCCGGGGGCAGAGGGACTGCCCAAGGGAGATGCGGGTCTGCCAACAGGGGGAAAATACATCACAGGGAGTTGCCTGAAAAGGGAATTAGGCCTGTGGAGCCCTACCCCAGTACAGAGCACTTGAAGCTCGAGTGGGTCTGGTCGCAAATTCCTCCGCTGAATTTGCAGGCCAGAAGACTAGGGAGGAAGAACATCCAGGAACCGAGAGCTTAGTGGCTAACCTGAGAGAGAGAGTGCACTGGATCACTTTGGTGAAGGACGCTAAGTGCAAGTGGGACACCCGGTCAGCTGGTCTGTATTACTGAGTTCTACTGGCTTGGACCTGACAAAACACGGGACGAGACAGACTCAACCCTGAGATTGTAGAATCTTGCAAAGGTATTGGGTGTTTCCCAGCCGGCTGCAGATGTCTGCTTAGGGAGGTCCCGTTCTTGCCATCCACTGAGTTTTGGTGGGCCGTGATAGTGGGGAACTCTTAGGACTGTTAGGGCCTCCCCTCCCCTCCAACCTCTCTTGCAGGAATGAAAGCACTGACCGAACTGTGCATCACTGTGGGTCTTCATACTGGGAAGAACACCAATTTGTGAACAAGTGCCACTTTAATGCGTAAAGCTGCCTGGTAGAGGGAGCTTTGGCTTGGTTGATCGTGTCTACGAACGCAGGTGGTAGGTCACTCATATCTTCCCCGTCCCGTCCAGGGGCCAGATGTGGAAGTTCTAGTGGTCTGGGTGTGGATGACAGAGGGTGCTCCGTCCCTGGGTAAGAAGGTCTTTCCTCAGGGAAATTTTCCAGGGAGGTGCTGTTGCAAGGAGCATGAGATCCGAGAACCAAGTGCGAGTGGGCCAGTAAGGAGTCACTAAGGTGAATTGTTCCTCGTACTCCCTGACCTTGCACAGCTCCAGTGCATGAAGGCTCACTGGGGGAAATGCGTACTTGCACAGCCCCCGGGGCCAGCTGTGTGCCAGTGTGTCTGTCCCAAGAGGGGCCTCTGTTAGAGAGTACCATAGCGGGCAGTGGGAATTGTTTTGGGAGGCAAAGAGATCTACCTGTGTCATGCCGAACCATCCCTAAATCAGCAGGACCACCTGGGGGTGGAGCCTCCACTCTCCACTGACCTGTTGTGACAGCACGTCCCCTGAGTCACTACTGACTCCAAAGGAGGAGATTGCGGGCGAGTTGTGACATATGACGAGAGCATACGCCGCCTTGGTGATTTATGTACGCTACCGTTGTGGTGCTGTCTGAACGGATCAAGATGTGCTTGCCCAGAATCAGCGGGAATCTCGGGTCCATGCCGAGAAAAAATATGCTCTGAACCGGGGAGAGTTTGCTCTTTTCCCAGTTTACCTGAAGCTGAGGTGCCTGAGCACCTGGTCCCTGTGATTCCATAGTAACTAGAATAAGCCAGTCGTCGAGGTAATTGAGTATGCGGATCCCACTTCCCGTAGCGGGGCAAGGTCTGCCTCTGTGACCTTGGTGAAGACACAAGGGGACAGGGACAGGCCGAAGGGGAGGACCTTGTACTGAAACGCCTGGCTGCCGAACGCAAACCATAGGAAGGGTCTATGTCGAGGCAGAATGGAGACATGGAAGTACACGTCCTTTAGGTCTACCGCTGCTACACAATCTGATGCCGAACTAAGGTTAAAATCTGTTTCTGCGTGAGCATTGAACGGGAGTTTGTGTAAAGTCCGTTGAGAACTCACAAGTCAAAGATTGGCTGCAACCCACCGCCTTTTTTGGCTAGATGACCCAGGACGTGAGGAAATTGCTCTTTTATTAAAAATGTGGGAAAACAAGGATTTTGCTGCCAGCTCTTCACCAGGGAACACCTGTGAGGTGCTCAACACTGGGGCTGAGAGTTGGGCCTGGGTTGAGGCAGAGCTGGCTGTTGATTGGATGCATGGGGATGCCCTCAGCAGGCAGACGGGGCACGGACCGTGCTGGGGTGGCCCACAGCATGATGTGCGATATCGCTTCCATCATCAAGTTGTTGATGTTGATGTTGGGGGGCTGGCGTGGCTATGAGTTCCGTCCTGACCTGAGAAAACAATCAACTAGCTGTGAGGGGTGAGGGTGGAAGTTTCTAGTCCAGCCTCGCGCTCACGGTGGCCCGGGAAAGCATAGCGGACAGCCGCGCGTCAGCCTCAGACTGGGTGAGCAGACACGAAAGAGGCAGCCAAGATGAGTCATCAGCACCAGATGCCGCTATGATGCTCTCCAATGCAGCGGTGCATTGGGGGGGCGAGGGGCAGGTGGTTTGTAGGGATTTACCCGACAAAACCGAGCCCGTTGCTCTCCCCAAATTGCCTTCATCGCCGGCTGCACCGGCCTTAATCCCGTAGGAAGAACGCACGGCACAGGGGGTCGGCTGAAGTGGCTTTCCCTCGGAAGGGAGAAAGCCGTGAGTAACACGCCGTAGATCCAACAGCAATGCTCTGATAGAGGTGAGTGGAACAGTAGTGAGGCTCAGCTTGCTGCTGCACAACCGCTCGGCTCTGAAGAAAAAATCTGACAAACAGATGCATGCCCGCTTCCCTTTATACCCGTATGTCCGGGGGCAGGACATGCAAATTCAGTCTGCCAAATTCTCATTGGCCTTTTCTTAAGTTCAGAGGTAAGCGAGGCTCTCAAGAAAGACCCCTGGTGTCACTACATTCGGCACAACGTCGAGTGAGTGACAGAAGGGGAATGTTTATTATCAAAAAGAATTATGACTTGCTAGTCTAGTAGTAACATTTTTATAGCACATGTGGGGGAACGCGGGTTCAAATCTTGTCCTAACACAACTTTAATAAAGCAAGCAAAATTGAAACTTAGCTTCACAACCAGAGATCACTATGCACTTTCATTGTATGGAACCACACGAAACAACTCAAGTTTCAAGATTTATCCACATCAGAAATGATGATGGGGTGAAATATCCCTTTTAAGCAAATATTCTGCAGAAGGTGCGACTCAGCTGAACTGAGTAATTATAGATGTATAAAAGGGTAATTTGTGGTACAGCATTTTAGAATAACACTTGCAACTTTTGTCAATTTAATAATCAGAGATACAGTCAAGATCAATAATCTTTGTAAATCCGAGAGACAAAATCGAATTTAAACTTGGAAATAAAAGAAGCATTTGAGAATGATAATAAGAACTAATAAAAATACTGCTTTATTTCTAGATCACTTTAAATAAGCACATTTTTGACTTTGACCATGACCTGTTCTTTGTATAGAATGAGAGATTATGTTTCATCCATTGAAGCACACAAGATGTTTTTGCAATATTCTCAAAACATGCTGGAAAATATATATCATCAGTTTTTGCACAAACTTTGAGTGCACTGTGCATGTTGTCATTAAAGCAAAAGAGGAACTTTTATTTCCAGTATTAAAGCATGTTATTGTTTATTTAAAGGTTAACAAAAAAACTGTAAAAAAAATTCTGAGGCACATGCAATGATGCTTGGCCTGGATCTTTTTGAAGAGGCAAGAAGTATAACTACAGGAACTTTACATATACATGACACATTCCAGTCTGCACATTACATGACACACTTGCACAACCTGTTTAGATGCACCTTACATGAACATGTATAATGTACAAACATTGTGCTCTCATTTTGCCTCTTATGTCACACACACACATGTGCACAAATAAACATTCCATGGCGCTCCTGACCCCCATCAAGTGGCACCGAGGTCCCACTTGACTGGCACTTCCCTCATCAGAAAAGACATGTGCAGCCTATTGAAATACTTACTATCAATTATTTAACCTTGCTCTCTCCCTCTCTTCAATAACCAGGTTGGATTAGAGTTTGATGGCCATTGCGTCCACGTTGAGAGCCCCCTCTTTTAACATCATCCCCCCTTGCCCTCTCTCTTCCACATTTCCATTCATCCATCTCACTGCAACTATTTTGCAAAAAAATAAAAAAATAGGCAGAACTGTCAAACGCTAAAACCATGGCGAGTGGTCAAAGTCCAGAACATCTAACTTTACTTCATGTCCTCATCTACACTCATAACAGTCATGAATTTTCCACTTAGACAGAAGGGAGAAATGCAGCTTCACCATAGGACTTTGAGTTACATCAATGTGATGTCGTACAGCTACTTAGAGTATACTTCAAAAACTAATGAGCTGCCTATGGAGGCACCATAGGCATACAATTGTTCCTGTATTTTATTCGATACAGAATATAATTGATAAATGGATAAGTTTACCCTATATTTGTGTACTTTTATGTTCATCAAAGTAGCCTATTGCACTGTTAGCTTAGCAACATGCTAACGTTAAACTCCACTCAAATCAATTGTGATTTGCTTCTGTTAGGAGTACTATTTGTTTTGCTTCTTGGGGACAGTAGTGCTGCATGGTGTACCAGTGACAGGGTACTAGTGCAGTATTCAAGCTTTAAAATATGACCTTGGTCTATAGTATGAAAGTGATTAAATTAAAATTTTATTTTTATACATTAATAATTATTTTTATGTAATAATATTCTAACTTATAATATGATAATAATAACACTATGTATTATTAACATGTACTATGTGACAATAAAACCACTTATGAAATTATTTAGACAACATGTGTGGTATTGTGATGCTTTAGCTGCTATTGTACAGTAAGACATTAATAAGGTATCATGACAAGCCTAATGAGAACGTCCCAAATTGGTCACTTACAGGATAGGTGGTAATGTCAGTTAGAATGCGACCTATGTACTTGAAAAGATTCTGGTACAGAGCTTATATGTTTTGAGAAGTCTTGTACCATTGACACACACACACACACACACACACACACACACACACACATACACACACACACAAATGCATAGGCACAAGAACGAATGCGCCGACACAGATATTTAGATGGGATTTTTTACTTTGATTTGCATATCCGTAACATACATAAAGGACTTTAAACTGGTTTTCTGAGGTTTCAAATACACCAGAAAAAACTCTTTTTAGATATCCTGAAATTCTAATTTCTCTGTCAGTGCTCATGGGCATGAAAACCTCCAGGAGGGAATATGTACATCACAAGATTAAGCTTTAAGGTCTCCCCATCCATCATGTTTCTAAACACACACATCCATGCCTGTAGAAGCAGAAGTTTATATCCACATAACAAGAGCATGTTGTCTTGGCTCTCTAAAAGGATTTAAGGCATGTCTGGGATGGAGGTTTAGCTATGTGGTATCAGTGAAGAGACTTTCTATTGGAATTGCCTGTTATAAATGCCTTCGTTTTGCCTGTTTTATTGATGAATTTGTATTTGTTCTTTTTCTCAGCTCAGTTATTATATCACGTCCCATATGCCCTTTAAATGTACTGTTTTGGCAATTAGCTGCTAGACTTATCATTGTACACACATATACCCCGACACTCAGGGATTTGAGTTAGATTCTGGTGGACACTTGACAGGATCAGCAGGTGAAATCCACTTTTGATGTGGGGTAACTATTTTCTTCCATCTTTTATCTTGATGTGGGATGATTGGGTATGTATTGTACCACTATTTCAGAGACAACGAGTAAGATTTTACACCAGATAGTTATTTTAAACAAATAGCTGTGGCTGGATCTTTTCCTCTCTCTTTCACTCTGAGTGTGTGAGTGGCAAGAGGATCAGAGGGGGCTAATTCAGAGGGACAGCTATGGCATTCAGTGTCTGCCCAGTGTCGGAGAGAATTAGCCTACAGTAACACACAAACTCTGACATGAACTCACACAAACACAATGCAATACATGCTCACGGTCACGGGCAAATGAGTCTGTCACTCTATACAGGTCAAAGGTCAAGAGGAATTCTATATCTTCCTCTCCTACCTCTCCTCATCCCTTATTTCCTTTCTATTTCCCTTTCATGAAGTGTTATGCCCTTTCAAACTGAGGGACATATGCCCCATTAGATTTTTTTTTACTTTAAATGGAACTTGAATGGAAAAAAGGTGGAATCTTTAAATAGTACATATACAAAGTATGTTTTTGTATGACTATACGTAAAAATCGCGCTTGTCTAAAATGCTATGGCAAAATTAATGCATTCCATTGAGATGAATTTGTTCAGTTCAATTAAGTTGCACCTACAAAAATCAGGTCTCTACAAACATGACCTTTTCACGTGGAACAAAATGGCAAATCTGCTCTTTTATATATATTAAAAATGTCAAGTTCAGTTGCAAAAAAAAAAAAAAAAAACAAGAAAAAAAATGGAATTAGGTCATTATTTTGTATGCTGCCCAGGAAAGGACATTGTCGTGGCCACAACTTTGTATGTTGAGGGAACGACATTCTTTTCTCGCCACTACATTTTTAAGTTGATGTAATTGGCTAAAAAAAACGGACCTATGACTGCGTAATGGACAAAGAGCAAAAATGTAGATGATTAATGAAATAACACTAGTAGAACAAATTTGTGTGTAAATTATTAATTAATCCTTTATAACATAAATTATCACATTGATTTCAATAGGTCAGTTATATTTTATTTTGAATTAGGAATAAAACATATAGTGCAGTCGCTGGCGTTAAAACATTATAACAGTAACAAGGCAGGCGAGGAGTGAGGATCTAAAGGCAGCTTTAATGAAAAAAATGATAAACAAAGTATTCAGAATATAAAGAAACAAAACACATGATCAAAACACAGGGAACCAATTTCAGAGCATGACAACACGTGCGAAGACTGACAAAGAAACCAGGGAAAACAAGGGCTTAAATACACAAGGGAAGACAAGGGAATGAGGAACACCTGGGGAAACAATCAGGAGAAAACCAATGAAGAAATAAAACTACAAAGGACTACAAAACTAACACAGGGAACATGAACGGGGAACTAAACATGAATTTCAATATAAAAGTCAAGGCAAAAACAGGGAATATGTGACAATAACATTATAAGTGAAAGGCATCTAAAATGCATTCTGAAAGTTATTGGGTTTTGCAGATGAAAATTTGCTAGTACAAATGAAACGTCAAATGTATCATTGATTAGTTAAAGGGTCCCAGATGCCTCCACGGATACTGCTGGATGCACACAAATTGTTTGGAAAATGGTATAAAGAGAAAAGTATGTAATTCCTACAACATACAAAGCTAATGGCCACAACATATTATCACATTCCCATGACATGGCTACAACAAAACTAAGTGAACTGAACCTGTCTGTTCCTGGGCACTGTTATGTTGGATTATTTTTGCATTAACTTGGGTTCACTTTCATACTAAACAAAACTCTTCCTTTCATCTTGCCTAGGGCACCGAGTGTGTTAGAAATGCCACTGATGCCCCCTAAAAAATTGTTGCATGATGCCTCTCCACAGGCTTGTTCATTTTGTAAAGAGATTATAATGAAGTTCATTAAGAACTGATGATTTATTTACAAATGCATTACTAAATTATTGATTGATGAAATAATTGATGAAATTGTTGACAACACATGTGAGTCAAGACATTATACTAATTCATTTAAACACAAAGTGGACTGTATCAAAATGACATAATCCTTCCTTTTAATCATTAATAATAATAATAATTTAGGGCATTTTAATGTTTTTTTTTTTTTTGGTTAGTATAAATATGAATAAGTGTATTACTTGAGCATTTTATAACATGTAAAACATTATAAAAATATAAAATGCTCACTATTTGGCAAGCATTGGATGAACGTTGTCCTTTTTGTGAATGTTGCTATAACTGAATATACATGATTTATAATGCATTTGTAAATGACTCATTATTTAAGAATCAAGGCCTTTATAAACCCTTAACGAAAGGAAAATTAAAGTGTTACCTCTTTATTAAAACAAATACAAAATCCCTAAGGTGATATTATGAGTGTACCTCAGTTCTTATGGTTTCCCATTGTGACTGTAAGGATGTGATTGTTTGTGTGGATATGTTCTGTCTGCATGACTGTTCTCTCTTAATCACCTGTACCCAGTTAATATATGTCATAAACAGCTGACCACTTTGAGAACCAAATTTGTTATTCAAGCCAATCAGTGTGTGTTCATAGTGCCTACTGGGCAGCTTGAAGAGAATGAAGAGTTTGATGAAGAGAATGTGGAGTCAGACCTCTAAGTTAGTCGGTCTCAGGCCTCATTGGACATTTCAGCATTTTGTTTCTTTAGTCAGCAGGTCTGAGTTGATGGGTTGAGTTTGTAGAGCTGTTGTTTTTCATTTTGCCTTCGTTAGGCCTTGTGTTAATTACTAATCTCATGGTCCACAACCATGCGCTTGGTCTCCTCTCTCTAATGAGATGGAAATGAGACAAACAGCTGGGATTTATGGCTCGCTGGATGCTCACACTATGAGAAAACTCTTGTAAGCACAGGACAGGAAAAACAAACAATCACACACAAATCAGATGTCATGAATAATTATGCACAAATAGACATTAACATGATATGACTGCCCATATGCACATCTGCATATTAAAAGACAAAAACACAGATTCCAAAATATTTTTATTTCAAAAACATAGGCAGATTAATACAGTTGGTGAATTAAGCCACACAAACACACTAACACACAAGAGTGCTTACAGAGCAAAACCCGCCCAAGGACCTGGCAGACGAACCCTCAGCCAACATCGAACAGGAGTTCTCTTCTCATTTTGCCCCCTCCCTCACTCACTCTCTCTATCAGCCTCAGGGGAACTCCACAATTAATGACCATGCTGATGACCGCCGCTGTGGGTGAGAGTGTATGTGTGTGTGCAGGGGGTTGGGGTGCGGTCAGAGGGGGGGTGTGTATGTGTGAATCGCTGAGGGAAGCAGCTCGTGCTCAGGTGATTGGGAGGTGTGTCTCGGTGGGCTGTGAGTAAAGACCCGACGCAGCTCTTTCAGGCCTACTCTTCAGCAAAAGGGAGCTGTGTTGCCTTCACCATCAGCAGCTTTCACTGCAGCTCCAGACCCACAAGCATACCCATAGACCTTTCCAGCACACTCTACCAGTCCAGCACCACAGACTAGAGCCCCACAAACAGGGTGCTGGTGATGATGCCCAATAATGAACCATTCCATGTGTTTACTGCAACCTGGTCTCATAAAATACGTTACTATACCCACATTTTTGCTAAATAATTTCTAAGTGGCTTGTATATTTCACTGCCGTTTCCTGGTGAAATAAACACTAAAGGCATTACAACAACAATTACCTTTATTTACTTTCACCCATATCAAGGAAAAGGGCAAATATGCAGCTCATTAGCACTTAATTTTCACCCTGTTCCTCACACAATGCTGTAATGACATAATTTTTTTTTTTGCTATGGCTCATGACTAGTCAGGTTATACATTTTAACATTTGCATTACATAATCAATTACATTTACAAGCTTGTTCACACATGACCAAATTGTGGGGTAGCTTAACTCATCGACAACTGGTAGCACACAAATCATGTTGGTCGACCAACATGATAACAGAGGAAGTCGGCATGCTGCTTCCGAACGATCTAGTACCCAAGGATTGGCGACAGTATGCCGACTCACTGACATACAACATTTCCATCAGACATTTTTGCATCAGTTTCAGTGTTTTCCTTCTCACATGGCTCGACCTGCAGTGCATTGCATTAGCAGTGTGTGAGACCCAGGTTCGTGTCCATGTTGAAACCATCACGTTCGCTGAACCAGTGATGAAAGTGATTCAGAGGTTGCTCTTTTTCCCCTAACATTTAACTTTGAATCCACTAATGGTTAGGTTTAGGTTTGGGTTGGGGGATAGAGTCCATAAAATATGCATTCATCTACATTGTGTTACATAATGAACAGCTGAAAGTAACTTGCTTCACAACTAGCTTTTGGTGACCTCTCCAGAACATAAATGGAGCTTACACATGGCTATATGCCTTACAACATTTACCGCTTTGGCCACTGGGGGCAGTGTTATAAATTTTGGTAAGCATACCTATTTTTGCCAAAGAAAAGTTGACACATGAGCCAGAAATGTCATAGATACAACATTTCCAAGAGCACTTAACCAGTCACAAAAAAATTTAAAAATAAATACAAAATTTACAATTTTTGTTGCAATTAAATCGGTTTTGTATACTATTCTGATGATAGTGAAACTTTGTAGTATGGCACTTTTCGTACCACTGTCTCCTTAAGATGATTCGCTTATGTTTTTCCTCTTTTGTAAGTCACTTTGGATAAAAGCATCTGCCAAATGAATAAATGTAAATGTAAAATGTAGATACATCACAAAATGATGTTGTTACTTATGAGATTGCATTTTCTATCTAACATTTGCTTTTATTACACCAGGTTTAGGGTAGGTAGGTAGTTTGTGTTGAAGTTAAACTCGATTGCGCATTAATCTTACACCTCTTCCAAGCCTGTAATTTAGACTAAAACGCCTAATCAAGGCATACCCAAAGTAAATTTAAAGCTGTTTTTGAACCCTTTGGCGTACATGCATGGTTTTGGTCACATTTGAAAGGGGACACTCTGAAGAGTTTTCCCCAGCAGTCAGAATTACTGTAAGTGCTACTGATTTTGAGTAATAGAAGTTTGAACACAATGAATTATAAGTTTGTTTTTCCGCCTGAATTTTTTATTTTTTTTGCATACAGATGCCTGCAGATGACTATAACTTGTCACAGCATGACGCCTTACCTTGTCCAAGTTCAAATTTTATAACAATACCATAAAAAATTAATATTTTACACATATTTTTCTAAGGGTACACACAGGCGTTTTACAAAAGTGCCTTTTGGATATTCCAAAGGATCCTTGGTAACCATGGCCATATACCTAGGATAAAAAGGCTACTACTTTTGAACGCTTCAACATACAGTCATAATTTTGGGCTCTAATGAAAGATGACACTTAGAGCTATCATATTCCATATCCAGATCCACTATTAGTTTTGCTGACACAGAGCAACTGATGCATAAACACATTAGAGTGCCTTTTCCCTTCTTGAAACTATACGTTGTGCAGATAAAAGAGTCAAAACTAGTGCTATGGTGGAAAATGTGTTTATATTAAAAAAATAAACATCAAACTATTTACATACATTTTTACGCAAAGTATTTACAAACAATTATACAATTTTACATGTTTCTAGCAACATGCCAGTCATTGTAGCAGTCACGTTTGGGTACAAAGCACAAAGGCACATCACAGGAGGAGCACTTCACTGGTGTCTTTGCGTGACACTCCCTGCACTTCAGACAACTAGTGGTGCTAGTTTCGGTGATGTGCACCGGCCTGTGATGTGCTCTTCGTGGAGCAGGAGATACAGGTCTGGCTGTGGAGTGAGACCCCAACTCTGCCAGCTGCTCAGCAAGGGTCTCTCTGAAAGCCTTCTGGTTCATAGGGACCTCTCCTTTACATGGGGCTCCTCTCTTGATGAGGTGCTGTCCTGCTGCTCCACTCTATGTGGCTGCTTGCTGAGTGAGGGAGAATTATCCGGCTCCCAATCACTATCTGATTCATCAGATAATTGCCTATTGTGAAAATAAAGAAATAAATGTAATTTACAAAGCTAGACAAAACTTTTCCATCTTTTCTGTTTTCTACATTTTACAGCTTGCTTCTTCACATCTCAGCAATTCACACAATGAAACAAAGAGACACACACACACACACCTCCCACAAAGGTCAGCAGTGAAACCAAGATACAAACAAATACAACATATATTCTTATTTTCAACTATATATATAAATATTTACAGAAAATATACAAAACATCTATATTGCATGTCAATAGAGTTAGATCAGAAACAAACAATGAACTAAAACCTCACACAAACACAAACAACTCCCGCAAACAGTTCAAAACACTCACTGGGGAATTACACGACAAAAAGTCATTACAACATGTGTATTCATTATTCAAACTAAAGCTTATTTATGCGGAATATACAGTAATATATGTTATAAAACACAATAAAACACTTTCTTGTCCAGTGCAATGTCTCATCCCTCCATAAACATTTCCTCTGCCTCTGAATCAACATATGACGAATAATCCGTATTGTTTTCAGAAATTTCATCTCCAGACTCATCGCTTTCACATCGAATGCATTCTTCTATCACATCCTGGAGCGAAAATTGTGTTTTTCTCATCCGTTTCGCCATATTTAAATCTCCAAATGTGTAAACAGTTCCAAAACTGTTTGAAGAGTGAAGACACTCTTCAGCTTTTATGCACAGACGCACGAATCACTCGGTAATGGCAAGACAACTTTGCGCACACACATTCCCACTCTAAAACTTGCGCACTCTAAACTTCCCACTAAAGCCGCAGTAAATGTTTTCAGAATTTCATTGGCTATACGATGCGCCAGTCATCCGCAAACTCGACTGCAATTGGCTCGATCTTTATACAAAGGAAAGGGGGGAGGCCCTTACATTTGACAAACTATGGTTGGCTATTGAAGGCTTTGGACAGGACATGGAAGCTCCTATTGGATCAAATGAGGTGTCAATCGAAAGGTCAGAGTGGAGCATCCATTTTAATACCGGATATAGGAAATGTTTACATCTGAACTGAAGTTATTACCGAGAATATGTGAAAGATTAGGCACAGCTGCCGGGTACTTTGAAATTATGCAACAATAGTCCGTGGGTATTTATTGATGTAATGTGATTGTAATGTGACTACAAATTTTACTTGATTTGATCGTTTGGACATTTGACAATGTAACAACACTGTTTTTGTCGGGATGTTATGGATCAGTGTACTACTATGAGGCTTCATTGGTGAGTTGCCTACATTTTGTTATTGTTTGTTTTTATATGTTGATGGTCTGACAAAGATATAGATTGTACCTGCTGTTGTGATTGTATCTTAAAATGGTTTATATAAATAGAATCACAAGAATTTTAGCTTTCCAAAGATATGTGGCATGTGTATCAATGTACAGATAGCAGTTGTGTACATCGCATAATTTATTTTTACATTCAAGGCCCATCTGCGGGCTGTTACCACGAGATGGCGTTAAAAACCTCATCTATTTGGGAGAGCATTCAACTCACTTTTAGCACAACACTGTGGACATATCAACTCGTGATAAACTAATTTTCAAAAAAATTTCATCGCTGTCACGTAATTGGTTTTCACACAAAAAAAGTGGAAGAAAAGCACAGAAAAGATGGTTCTGGGCTGGGTCATAAACTATGTCTTGAAACAGAACCACATAATGTCCACACAAGAATTCAAAACTTGATCGTTATAATCAACAAAGTTGCCTTTTGTCAGTTGACAGTCATCCATTTCCTGTGTCACGTAGTTTTCAAAACTCATAAGTGTTGTAAACAAAGATGCAGGGAGATTTTCTTATGAGCAGGTGAGTTTGCTGTAATATAATAATTTATTGAATATTTCAAGTCTTTGGAGGCATGGGCCCATTCTGAAAGTGGTTTGCAGTTCCACTTGCAAAGCAGTACTCAAGCACCAGCTGACATGAGAATAAGCACCATTTCAGTAGAAATTTACAGTAAATCATAGCCAGCTCAAGTATCCCAAACCAAATGCCAGGCACCTTGAATTGCACCAGCACCATGGACAGCACCTGTATCCTCTTTGGGTAACTTCTTCTTAAAATCATAAACTTCTCTGCATCTGCCGTGATTCACTGTCCATCAGTCACTCTGCAGTTGTGTTTCACCTCTGAAGCAGAATGCCTCGCACTGCTTGAGGGTTTGTTGATTATTTAATGAAGAGAAAAAAGATCGTCATCATAATTTAAACAAACTGCTGGCATCAATATGGCCTCAGGTCTTCTGTTTTTCCTTTGACCAATATTTTTCCTTTATTCTCCTCTCTTAAGACAAGTCAAAGAGATCAACTCACTTTTATCAGCACCTTTCAAAGAATTTATGGACTTCAGCGTTTTGCACCTTTGATTACATGAGTGTATGTGTGCATGTGAGGTTGATTGTTTCCCCCCTACAGTGTGATGAGTGGATGTGTGTTCAGCTAAATAACCTTGCTGACACAAAGTCTGTCCAGTGAGAGTAAGAGGCTTTCAGAGGTGTGCCTGACCGCTAAGGGCTAATACAGACTAGAGTTAATGAGACAGGTGTACTCTGAGGACCGATCCAGTTTAATATATTACCCAACATTGACCGAACAACTAACTACGTCATGAACCGTAACCCTCCATCCAACCCAATCTATACATTTTCAGCTTTGCACACATGTTTCTCACTAATTTGACTGTTTTCACATTTTAGAATAAAAGTAAATTCATCATATTCAATTGAAGTATCTCTAGAATCTCATAGTTTGAGGACATTTGACTTATCTTTGTTTCTCATGAACCTTTTGATCACTAGACATGTGCTTAAATACCATTCGTTTTGTAGAAAATATATATTGCCCACATAAGAATCACTTTACAAAATTTAAATGTAAAATACATTTAAACTTTACAATTTTTATCTAAAGACTTGTGCTTGAATACTAGACATTAGTCTGCATGCACACACACACACACACACACACACACACACACACACACTTATTTTTCAGTGAATCTCCAAGGCGCTCCAGGCCCTCTTGTCCTCTGGCTGTTTACACAAAGATGACAAGGAATGACAAAAAGACAAAGAGAGAAGGGTGAAGAGAGAGAGAGAGAGAGAGAGAGAGAGAGAGAGAGAGAGAGAGAGAGGGGGGGGGGGCAACTGGAGTCAAGGCTCTTGTAATAGTGCTGTAACACAAGATAATAACACTGAAGGCAGAATGAAAGCACACATCATTTAGACTTCAGCTGCCAATCCACAGCACATATAAGTGTTATATGTTGTTTCACTCAGTGGAGTAACAAAATTCAGGCTCTTTTCTCTCCTCAGGCTCATAAAGAGGATTATATAGTCATTTATGTATTGACATGACTTATTAACTGCTATCAGCACTGATTTATTGAGGGGTTTTTGTCATCTCATGACTGTTATGGCTGCAGAGGACACTGTGGTCCTATCACTGACATAGCTTGTAATATGTGAAAGAGTGAGGCAAAGAAGGCAAGCCTAAATGTAATGCAGTTATTTTCAAATATTGCATATTAAATCACATGAATGGCTTTAAAAATATACTAAATTGTCATCTGACACCTACAACTAGTGTCAGGTGGCATTTTGTGATTGTTTCAGGCAAATAATTGTTAACTCCATTTGATATAATTTTTCTTTGTCAGTCTATTACAGCATAATAAATATTGTGTCAACTATAGTCAATTGAAACACAGTTAGAGTCTAGAGGTATGTTATGGGAATATGGCATTTTCTTATACAGTACAATAAAAGGGAAGCTGCTACCATAGATTTCTGACACCTTTGAAATTAATTTTAACCTATACATTTTTATTCTAGCTCTGACTAAATGAACCAAATACATGTTTTGATTATCTGGATAACAGATCACAAAAACAATCATAATAAGTTGATAGTGATTATTTTCACTGTCATCCAGAGCTACAAGGATTGTGACCTTCCTGTAAGGGCTCGTATTGCTTATAGGCACTAATGAATGCTTGTGGATTGTTCTAAGTGTTACTGTTAATATTAATGGATGGCCATTCTTGCTGACAGGCACTTTTATAGGAACTGTTTTATGGAGAGTTAAATATGTTTACATATGCTCGCCTTGGGGACATTATTTGACTGAGCAAATAATTTTTTCATGTTGAAGCGCTGCGTCAGCTTTTCCCTGGAGACTTGTATGGGTGGAAATGTTTTTAAGTTGTTCATATGACCATATCTATCAGGGTGTACTGTATAGCTTAAAAAACAAATCAATTCCATACATTAATTACATGTAATAACAATGTAATAAAAGCATAATTATAATGCATATAAAAATCTCCTTCAGAAGAGAGCACATCATCTGGATTCATAAATATTTCTTTACACACTCTCTATACTCTAACACATGAAGATGCTTTGGAAATATCTTTAATTTTCTTATTGCCATTTATTAATTATGATATAATAATGCTGGCTTGAATTGAAAACGTAATGGAAATATTCTAGAATCATATAAAAAAGCATACGCTATTGCCAGTAGAATTAGTGATCATGGCTACATCACCTGTCCACTTGCTCAGCCTTTTGACCCCATGACCCTGTGACACGGTTTCCATTGACCTTCCGTTCACCTTAGTGAACAGACACCAGACATTACACTGAGTACAAGACAGTTATGTCATAGTACCTGAGAACACGGCCAAGGTTTCAATACACACAAATCCCACTTTGCACATGTCAATTCAAGTTGATTATAACAGGATAGAGAACCAGGAAGAAAAAAAGAGGGTCGAAATGAAGGACAGGAACAGTAAAGGAAGAAATAAATAATTCACTAAACAACCTCTGTGATTCAGTATCTATCCATTATTTTCTCCTGGCAGAGAGAGAGAGAGAGAGAGAGAGAGAGAGAGAGAGAGAGAGAGAGAGAGCGAGAGAGATTTCCAATGGCAAGTACAGCAAATAATATCAGCTCCTGCTGTAACTTTTTGCCAGAAAATGTGTTTTTATGACTCAATATAAAAATCATATAAATTACATATAATCAATTCATCAAGCTAACTGCTAGCCAGGCTAACATTCCATGGCAGTTAAAACAGTTTGGGCCGGCCTAAGACAGTAGCATTTTTTCAAGAATGATTAGGAGCTGGAAATAATATATCCAGCAGAAGTTAAGTCAAAAAAAGTTTAGAAGAAGATGAAAGAGATGATCCTGAGATAGAACCCAGAGATACTGTCTGATTACAGTGGACCAAAACCCAACAGAGTCTGGTTTAACCTGTTCTTCTTCACTGATCAGCCATTAGCCTGGCACAGCACTCTCATAACTGCAATGAACTGCAGCAGAAAAGGTGGCATCAGTAAAAGATGACGACTCTCTCTAGAAGAAGAAAAAGAGATAAAGCTCACTGTGAACTTGTATCACAATGGTACTGTCATGATCCAAGGGTCAAAAACCAGCCTTGATTAATTCCAGAAGAATTTCAGAGACTTTAAAATGGCGGTTCAGAAGTTTAAGAAAGATCCTGAGGTGAAGAGCAGTGTAGAGTCATACAACATGAACACTGACCTCAGCTCAAGCACCCCTGTAGCACACACACACCCTTTTTCACCTGCATCTCCAAATATCAAGGTCTTGAGAGACAAGACTACTTTTGTTTAAAGAGGAAACTACCAACAGCCTTTGCCAGCTCCAAAACCAGACCAGCCACCTCAGCATTCAACAACTTCAAAAGCTCTGCTCTGCTGTCAGACAGCTGGAGGAGAACGACATGGAGCTTTGAGATGAGCTGAGGAGGGTGAGAGAGGAGCTGATCAAGAGAGACCAACACAGCAATATGCTGGAGAAACAACTGCAGGAGATGAGACAACAGCTACACACAAGCAATGAACACATCACAATCACAGAACAACACCAGCAGTATGTCAACACACAAACACACCATTCCATCCCCTGCAACCCTACAGGTTTCTCAGGTCTCTCAAGCTTCTCAGATCTCCAAGAGAAAAGACATCAGCACCAGACAGAGATATCCACAGACCACAACAACATCTATCATCTGCAACAGAGAAGAGACAACACAACATCGTTATCCTCTGCGATTCTAACGACAACCACCTTGACCAGAGACGACTGCTGCCAGGGAAAATGTGTGGAAATTCTAGTGTCCCACCTCTCACTCTGTTTTAAAGCTGCTGAGTGAAAGGTGAATTGAGCACACTCACACATCATACTGCATACTTGGACAAACGACCTCAGCACCAGGAGAGTGGACGTTGCCAAAGCTCTCATCAAATAGGTGAAAACAGCTTGAGGTATCTACCCCAGTGCCAGATTCATCATCTCTACACTTCTGCCTCGCAGAGATGTTCCACAAAATATCATCAATACCATTAATCCAGAGATGATTGATGTGTGTGCACTCATGCCGAATGTACACTCATGCCGAATGTGCACACAGCAAAGCATTAGAGTAATAATCATGAACACCTATTTGACCATCTCCACATTCATCAAGAGGGCATGAGAATACTTTCTAAAACAATCAAGGACGTCTCACTGAAAAGCCTCCATAACACACCCCCTGATTGTGAGGAGTGGGTAAGACAACATGCCAGCAGACAGACAGACAGATATACTGGCACTGTTGTGTCAGGAAGAGGTATTGATGACACAAGCGACTTCAGCCAGATAAAAAACATGCTGAAATTCTAAATGAGACAGTCTATTAGGCCAATTAACGGTCCTTAAGCATATTTATTATTTCTTAATTTACATTACTCTATCTTTTTGTTATACAGTTGACATTCTAAGATATTTAATTTAATTCTGTAATTCATAATCTGATTGGGTCATGAATCATACATTCTTATATCTGGTAAAAATCACAATGTCATCACTTAAAATCACATGCTATAACATCCAGGGTGTGTTTTCTACTGCCTTTGGAGTAAAAATTCAAGAACCTTGATTTTGTAAATATTGTCTATAGTTCAAATATCAAAATATTAATTGAGACATGGTGTTGATTAGAGTCAAAAACGTACACTTCTTCAAACTACAGAGAATTATAAGTACCATCAGCGAACAGGGTTGGAGAGTAACGGAATACATGTAATGGGATTACGTATTTAAAATTCAAAATATAAGTAACTGTATTCCACTACAATTGCAATTTTAATAATTGGAAATCAGAATACAGTTACATTCAAAAAGTATTTTGATTACCGAAGGGATTACTTTGCATTTTATTGTCATTTGTTTAATTTAATATTTAGTGCTTTCAGATGGAAAACATTTATACATATAAATGATGCGATCCACAGTGCATTTGAGCAGCGGTGAAACACTTTCTTATGATGTTACATTCTTATGAGCAGACAGAGAAGTATGTTTGAAGTAAGTTTGGAGCAGAAGGGATAGAAATAAACCTTGTGTATATTTCCAGCTTTATGTTAAGCTAAAATGCTATTTTTAGCCATTTTACATGCACATGTTACCAGACATCCTCATATATTTTTTTAGCAAGAAAATTCACATTAGATCATATTTTCTTTTTTCTAGTAAGACCTTTGATATTAGAGCAAAAATCATATTCTTGATAATAATTTTGACAATTTGTCCTGTAAAAATAACAAAATATCCTTAAAACAACATTAGTTTGATTTATCTTGTTTTAGAAACAACACTGCATAAGAGATTTAGGTTTTTCAGAGAATGTATTTTTAACATTATTACTGTACTGGCAGATTTTTTTAAGTCAAAACAATTGAAAAAATAAACCCATGCTGAAGAAGTAATCCAAAGTATTTAGAATACGTTACTGACCTTGAGTAATCTAATGAAATACATTAAAATTACATTTTACAGCATGTAATCTGTAATCTGTTGTGGAATACATTTCAAAATAACTCTCCCAACCCTGTCAGTGAAACAGGGAGGAACTATTGTTTGGTTTAAAGAACATATTTTCCATTATATCCAGGCTGTTAAAAAAAGGGAGAACACATATTTGGATGAAAATGAAAAAATTATTTATTTGTTCAGATGAGGATACTTACCTGTGTGCCACCTACATACCCCATATGATTCAACCTATTATAATGAGGAGATCTTCAACACATTATAATCTGAGATAATTCAGTTTCAGTCTCTAGGCTCAGTCCTGATAATAGGGGATCTGAATGCAAGAACTTGAAAATAACTTGATTATATTTGGTGATAAGTGAATTATTAATAATACAAATAAATAAAAACAAACATCCTACTAAACCACGTCTTAGCTATGACAACATGATAAACAAAACTGGAAAGAAAATTCTACAGCACTGTAAAAGTATGAGTCTCTATATAGTGAACGGCAGAACAACAGGGCCAATTTACCTACTGCTCCTCTCTAGGCAGCAGCAGCACAGTGGACTACGACATCCAAGATCTAGACCAAAACCAGATAAATAATTTCACAGTGAAGCCACAGCTACCTTTCTTAGATCACTGTATCATTGTCATTAGTCTGAACAAGTCAGACAATCTTCTACCATCTTCAGATCTTGGGGCGGATTCACGAAAATGTTCTTAAGAAAAAAATTAAGAAAGTTCTTAGAATAATTTATAAGGAGTTTGTAAGAAGGATCCTAAGTGCAATTCTTGAAAAATTCTTAAGAATTCTTTCTTAAGAACATCTTAATTTTTTTCTTAAGAATAAAAGACAGGCTTTGATGTTGTCTCATCAGCTTGCCTTGTCACATATCCAAATTCAATACTTCAACACTACTAAATCATTATAATACATTTATCTATTAACCTTTTTAAAAAAAAAAAAAAAAAAAAAAAGTAGCAATCATTGTGCAATTTTTTTTTTGGAAAGTGTGTGAGATGTGTTAGCTTAACGACAATACCAGTCATAGAAGAATTTACTTGCTGCTAACCATTTGATAACTTTTAATTTGACATGGAGAAAAATAAAAGAAACAAAAACTTCAGTAGACAAGAGCTGAGGAAATTACTGCAAGGCAAAAGTTCTCCTTGGGAAGCTTGATAATAGTCATTGAGGTAGTTCAGTATGCGTATGCCCACTTCACTAAGCGGGGCAAGGGCAGCCTCCGAGACCTTCGGGGGGAGGGGGGGGGGCGTGGGGGGACTGGGACAAGCCGAAGGGGAGGACCTTGTACTGATACACCCAATCGTCGAATGTGAACCGTAGGAAGGGTCTGTGTCGAGGTAAACTTGAGACGTGAAAGTACGCATCCTTCAGGTCTACGCCGCAAACCAATCTATATGCTGGATACACGACAAAATGTGCTTCTGTGACAGTATCTTGAATGGGAGTCTGTGCAACTTACGGTTCAGGACTCCTGGTCCAGGATTGGGTGCAAATGCCGGGGGCTGTAAATGCCGCTCTGCATCTCGGCTGGAGGGACAGGCTGTATCGCGTCCTTCCGTAGAAGGACAGCGATCTCCGCGTGCAGAACGACGGTGCTCTCATTCTTCACCGACATGAAGAGAATGCTGAGGAACTGGGGTGGACCCTTGGTGAATTGAATTGCATAGCTGAGTTGGACAGTTCTAGCCAGCCAGCGAGACTTGGGTGAGGGGCACTAAGGGAAGGATCGCATCCGACATTCCTGGGGGTGGGGCCTCACAGTGATGTGCATCTGGCAGTCCAGCAACTGAGGAGGAGGGCCTCTCGGGGCATCCTCAAAACTCGTCACCGGCGGTCAGCCGGGAATGTGGTTTGTGTGGTGCAGCCAGGCATGAGAAGGCAGGGGGCCATATTCGTGATGCCGAGGCTGTAATCACCCAGTGTACGGTGGCCACGGGGGCGGCGACCAGGAATGCCGGCAATCTAACCTGAGGAGAGAGGAGACTCTTTTCATGACAATGTGGGGTGAACAGAAAAGAAGAGAACAAAAGATTTACCTCCCTGCCCTCCACCGGGGGAGTAGTGGATCAGGTCCTTCCTCAGTTGGCCCGTCTCAAGGACGCTCGCAAGCCCTATTATGGGTTTTGGCAGCCGAGAAGCAGGGGGCATTGCTCTCCTGCGGGGAGCTCTTGCCGTGGGCGAGTAGTGGGCTCGAGCTGAAGCGGAGCCAGTTGGGTCGCCGCAGGGGAACACCCTCGGCGAACAGACAGGGTGTGCACTTTTGAGCCATGCCGGGGCAAGATGTGCTGTATGGACTCTGTCTGTTGCTTCACCGCCAAGAACTGCTGGACGAAGTACTCTACGTTGTAGAAGAGGCTGGCCTGGTAGATGGGGGCATAAAGGAACCGTATCTCCCTCATCTTAGCCAGGTTCAGCCATAGGTGTGGCACCTGGACCATGAGTGTGGACATCGTCTGCCCGATGGATCACGCTGTGACCTTCGTCGCTCGGAGGCTGAGATCATTCGCAAAGTGCAGTTCTTAAAGCACATCGGGATCAGAACTACCCTAGTGCAGATCTCTTAGCACCTTGGCCTGATGGACTTGTAGAAGGGCCATGGCATGCAAGGTGGAGGCAGCCTGACCGGCAGCGCTTTAGGCTTTCATCGCCAGAGACGACGTCATCCTACAGGCTCAGGAAGGGAGTGCCAGCCGATTCCACCAGGTGGCGGCGCTCAGTGGGCACAGGTGTGCCCCTATTGCCTTATCTACCTGGGGAATGTTGGCATATCCGATGCAGTGATCGACATCTCATTTGGGTCTCAGGCTCCGGGAGAGACATTAGGCTGGCACTGAGGTGAGCTGCCTGACTCGTCCTAGAGTTGAATGGAGGCCAGCGAGTGATGTTTGGTCTTCATTGATCACAGTAGCTATGCATTTCTTTAATCTATTAGTCAAGACTTTTGACAATATCTTCAGATCAACACATATACAGGGTGCTAGTTGTTTAAAAATCCAAGGTCCCACTTTTTTGGCAATAATATTAACACAGCTCTGTGACAACTCAGGGGCAAAATACCCCTCTAAATAGATTCCAGCAGGACACTGCAGAGGTCTTGACCAATCAGACTCCAGAAAAACTTCTAGATTCTGATGAATGTCCATCCAGTCCAGGTGACTTCCCAGTGTGACTTCCCAGTATTCAATTCCTGCACAGCCTTTGAGCACTCAGTAAAAGTCAAAAGAGTCTAACTTTTGCTTTTTGGACAACACTGGCAAGTCACTAAATAATTAATCAGCTGCTCTTTCAACACAGGGTTCTGATCTGTATAATTTTTCATAAAAGGAGATGGCAGTTGAGAAAATGTCTTGCTGGTCAGTTGTTTCCCACCCATTGTGTTCTAGTGAAAAATTCTGTTCACTTGATTGCTTCTCAAGCCAAAAGAAAAAAAACTGCGGGGACATCATAAATAACTGTCTCTCTCCTCTCTCCAACAGTTCCAGAACAAATAAAAGTATGACACAAAATCTGACTGCACTGCTTGGCTATTATGTGTAAAACTATGCCGCATTTTTAAAAATAGAGGACAGGCTCATTTTGTTTATGAGACTCTAATATATAATATAATATGCAGTTTTACAGCATGAATGCTGCTCATATTTCATAGTTTGTTGTAGAATGATGATGAAGGGTAATTCTTTCAGGGGAGATATCATGTAAACAATGAAACATTCTGAAGCCAGACTGATACTTATCCAAGATGTTAAAGGAGTTCAAATATGAGTTTAGTTGAGAATAAACAACTTTCTTCAGCAGCTTAGAAATGAACGGCAACTTGGAGATGGGCCTATAGTTGGTATGTACAGTAGAATCAAGATGTGTGTTTTTTTAACAACGGTTGCACAGTTGCATGTTTAAAACTAGCTGGAACTACCCCACTAGCTAGTGAGCTGTTGATAATAGCAGACACCTCCGAGATCAATGTAGCAAAAACATCTTTGAACAAACATGAAAGCAGAACATCAGCCTTGCCATTAGAACATTTCATCACAGGCACCAAATCAACAAGGTGGGCTGAGGAGACTGGCTGAAAGCATGTTAAAGAGCCAAGAGGCTGAGCTACCAGTGGTAAATAAAATTTTGAGGCCTTAAAAGACTGTACATGATTGAACTTTATAGTTAAAAAAATTGCGGAAACTTTTCACAGGTCTCAGCAGACACCTCCTGAAAGGTGACTGACATGGGATGTAACACAGAGTCAATTGTATTAAACAACACTTTAGACCAGTTCGTATTTTTTTAAATAAATTTAAAACATCCTAACACTGACCCCCCTCACCATTCTAAACAGCACTGTGGCAGCAGTGGAGTCATTCAGGTTCCTGGGCACTACCATCTCACAGGACCTGAATTGGGAGGCCCACTTTGACTGCATTGTGAAAAAAGCCCAGAAGAGGCCTATATTGTCTTATTGTGTATTCTATATATACTTTATTTTCTATTAAATTTGTATTTTATTATATTTTTATCTACATTTAATTTGATTTTATTTTTATCTATGTCTTGTTGTATTGCATTGTTGTGCACTGGAAGCTCATGTCACCAAGACAAATTACTTGTATGTGTAAGCATACTTGGCAATAAAGCTGATTCTTATTCTGATTAGAAAAGAAATTTGATTTGGCCAATTTCACTGATTTTTTTATAGTTATTTAAACAGGCTCTTAGAATCGCATATGAGACATGGAGCTTGTCTTTCTTCCACTTACGCTCAGCCTTTCTGCACTCTTGTCTGAGAGAGGGTGGTGTAATGTAACCAAGGGCGAGGGGGACCCTTAACATTAGTTCTCCTGGGTTTAACAGTAGCAACAACATCTAAAGCAGAAGAAAATGATTTATTGAATGTTTTGATCAGCTCCTCGGTATCCAACCCTATAAGAGAAGAGTTAGAAAAATGGGCCTAATAGTAATCTGCAAATTGACTGGCAGTGGGTGAGTGAATGGCCCAAGAGAAATTTACAGACTGTGAGATGGTGGGGAGATGACCTGTGCATACAGAGTCAAATACAATAGAGAAGTAATTAGTAACACCAACATCAGCAAAGGGTGACCCAGATTATGAGTATGACTAGACACTGTTTGCATAAAATTAAAAGATTCTAAAAGGCAGACAAACTCCTTCAATAGAGGTCAACAGATGTGGAAATTAACAGAATAAGTGACAGTGGACCTGAGTGTAGAATGTTGGTCGGTGGGCTGGTAGAGGTTTACAGTTTAATCCAGTTCTGTCCAACAGCAAAATAAGTCCCATACAATTGAACAGTCTACAGTCCATAAACAGATCGAAGCATACATCCAAGAGCGGACATCACAGTCAGAAAACATATACTATATTTCGTTTTTTCAAACCCGGAGAGCAACGGCAGCCAAAACATGTCAGCATTCACTCATCCAGAAGTGATGAAAGATAGATGAAAAGTGGCATGTGTGATATGAAGACGGGTTTGAAGAAACAGCAGGTAGTGTTATACCACGTATACACCGCACCCGCAATGGCAAATTTATTATGAATACACTTAAAAACATGAAATTGTAACCCTTAAAAACCACCCAACTAAACCCCAAAAAATGCCTTATAAGGCTCTTATATCAACACACTTTAACCTAACAATATATGCAGATTAATATAGTAGACTTCTGTTGGGTACAGGCACAAGAATAAATGCAATTGCACAACTAACCAGGAAAGAGAGAAAGAGAGAGAGAACAAAGCTGCAGGGTTGATCCTGCTTCTCTTGAAAACAAAATGCAGAGAAGCACTATATAGTTGACAGGGAATGTAACAAACACAACATCCTCTTTATGAACACAATTTATCAATCAAATAATTAACATGTGGTACACCAATCACA
This sequence comes from Moxostoma hubbsi, assembly GCA_032164185.1. Classification (NCBI taxonomy): domain Eukaryota; kingdom Metazoa; phylum Chordata; class Actinopteri; order Cypriniformes; family Catostomidae; genus Moxostoma; species Moxostoma hubbsi. The sequence continues at coordinate 25,869,689 of JAVLUX010000017.1, forward strand.
AGGGCTCTCCCTTGTGCATGTGCTCAATAACAGAGAATTGAGCTTAATATTAGCAGCCTCATTCTCAAATAAGAGGCACACACAAAGACAGACACTAGACACTGATAGACATAATAATGATAAGAAAAAAAACACATTAAATAAATATTATTGGTCACTTATACATTGCTGGCCAAAAGTTTGGAATAATCAAGTCAAGTCAAGTGGTTTTTATTGTCGTTTCAACCATATACAGTTAGTACAGTACACAGGAAAACGAGACAACGTTCCTCCAGGACCATGGTGCTACATAAATCAACATAGGACAAACACAGAACCACATGAAACTACACAAACTAAATAAGTACAGGACAGTGCAATAAATTACTAACAATGAACAGGACAATAGGCACAGTGAGAGACAGTGCAGTGCCGACCAGTACACAGTTGTGCAAAAAGATGACAGTTTCTAAAAATGCCAAATATAAACATAACTTACTATGAGATAGTGTTCTATGCACATAGCAGTTATTGAGGTAGCAGACAGTTATAAAGTGACAGTAATTAAAGTGCAACTCAGGACATGTGTGTGTTTCAAATCAGTCTCTGAGTATTGAGGAGTCTGATGGCTTGAGGGAAGTAGCTGTTACACAGTCTGGCCATGAGGGCCCGAATGCTTCGGTACCTCTTGCCAGATGGCAGGACGGTAAAGAATTTGTGTGAGGGGATGCAGTGTTTTTTGTAAATGTCATGGACGGAGGGAAGAGAGACCCAGATGATCTTCTCAGCTGTCCTCACTATCCTCTGCAGGGCTTTGTGGTCTGAAACGGTGCAAGTCTCAAACCAGGCAGTGAGGCAGCTGCTCAGGATGCTCTCAATAGTCCCTCTATAGAATGTAGTGAGGATGGGGGGTGGGAGATGTGCTTTTCTCAGCCTTCGAAAAAAGTAGAGATGCTGTTGGGCTTCTTGGTAATAGAGCTGGTGTTGAGGGACCAGGTGAGGTTCTCCACCAGGTGAACACCAAGGAATTTGGTGCTCTTGACGATCTCCACAGAGGAGCCGTCGATGTTCAGCGGAGAGCGTTCACCTTGTGCTCTGCTAACGTCAACAACCATCTCTTTTGTTTTGTCGACATTCAGGGACAGATTGTTGGCTCTACACCAGTCCATTAGCCGCTGCACCTCCTCTCTGTATGCTGACTTGTCATTCTTGCTGATGAGACCCACCACGGTCGTGTCATTGGCGAACTTGATGATGTGATTTGAGCTGTGCATTGCTGCACAGTTGTGAGTCAGCAGAGTAAACAGCAGTGGATTGAGCACACAGCCCTGGGGGGCCCCAGTGCTCAGTGTGGTGGTGGTGGAGATGCTGTTCCCGATCTGGACTGACTGAGGTCTCCCAGTCAGGAAGTCCAGGATCCAGTTGCAGAGGGAGGTGTCCAGGCCCAGCAGGTTCAGCTTTCCAATCAGGTGCAGAAGAATTATTGTGTTGAATGCTGAGCTGAAATCTATGAACAGCATTCGAACGAGTGAGTCCTTTTTATCTAGGAGGGTGAGGGCCAGATGGAGGGTGGTGGCGATGTCGTCATCTGTTTAATGGTTTGGACAATATGCGAACTGCAGTGGGTCTAGTGAGGGTGGCAGCTGGGTCTTAATGTGACTCATGACGAACCTCTCAAAGCACTTCATGATGATTGGTGTGAGTGCGACGGGACGGTAGTCGTTGAGGCAGGACACTGAAGACTTCTTTGGCATGGGGACGATGGTGGTGGACTTGAAGCATGTTGGAACGATGGCGCTGCTCAGAGAGATGTTGAAGATGTCGGTAAGAACATCTGCCAGCTGGTCTGCACATCCTCTGAGCACTCTCCCAGGAATGTTGTCTGGTCCAGCAGCCTTCCGTGGGTTGACTCTATGTAGAGTTTTCCTCACATCTGCCGTGGTAAGACAGAGCACCTGGTCGTTGGGAGGAGAGGTGGTATTCCTCGCCACCACGTCGTTCTGCACTTCAAACTGAGCATAGAAGTCGTTCAGTGCATCTGGAAGGGAGGCATCTTTGTCACAGGCAACTTATGTTGTCCTGTAGTTGGTGATGGTCTGGATGCCCTGCCACATGCGCCGCGTGTCACCGCTGTCCTGGAAGTGACTGTGGATTCTCTGGGCATGTTGCCTCTCTGATGGCCCTGGACAGTTTGGCCCTCGCTATTCTTAGGGATGCCTTGTCGCCTGCTCTGAAGGTGGAGTCTCGGGTCCTCAGCAGCGTGTGCACCTCCACAGTCATCCACGGCTTCTGGTTGGAGCGTGTGGTGATGGTCTGACATCATCAATGTGGTGACATCATCAATGCACTTGCTGATGTAGCTGGTCACTGATGCTGTGTATTACTCCAAGTTGGTAGAATCGCCATATGTTGCAGCCTCCCTGAACATGTGCCAGTCAGTACACTCAAAACAGTTCTGAAGAGCAGAGATGGCTCCTGCTGGCCAGGTTTTCACCTGCTTCTGTAGCGGTTTTGTGCATCTGACAAGCGGTCTGTATGCTGGAATTAGCATAACAGAGATATGGTCTGAGTAGCCGAGGTGGGGGCGGGGCTCCACCCGGTACGCTCCTGGGATGTTTGTGTAAACAAGATCAAGCGTGTTCACCCCTCTCATTGCAATGTCCACATACTGATGGAATTTAGGGAGCACTGTCTTGAGATTCGCATGGTTGAAATTTCCGGCAACAATAAACAGTCCGTCGGGGTGAGTGTTCTGCAGTTAGCTCATAGCCCCATACAGCTCACAGAGCGCTTAACGTTAGTGCTGGGGGGAATGTAAACTCCGGTTATGAAAACAGTGGTGAATTCCCATGGTAAATAAAAAGTTCTGCATCTAACAGTCACAAGCTCCATCAGCAATGAGCAGTAGCTAGAGACTAGCATAGAGTTCTTGCACCATTCCGTGTTGATGTAAATACACAAGCCACCACCGCGAGTCTTACCGCAGAGAGCTGCATTTCTGTCGACTCGAAACGAGGCGAGACCGTCTAGCTGAATGGCGGCGTCCAGAACACTGTCACTGAGCCACGTCTCCGTGAAAACAAAGATGCTGCAGTCTCTAAACACACGCTGCGTAGCCTGCTGGAGTCGGATGTAGTCCAATTTATTGTCCAGGGAGCAAACATTTGAGAGCAGGATAGACAGGAGAGCCTGCCGTCTAGGGTTTGTTTTTAGCCTAGCATGGACCCCCGCCCTCTTGCTGCGCTTCCACTTTCTCACACACCTCTTACGACATCCTCTCCCCCGGCATCAGGCGACGCCGAGGACTGGAGTCCTGGTCTCCACAGCAAGCCGAGCACGTGTAGCGCCTCCTGTAGGTCATCATGCAGCTTGGTTGTTGCATGAATCCTATATTTGAGCAGTGTCTGGCGATGGTAGACACGAACACCGGTTGCTCCGATGTCCATGTGCCGCAAAAGTCTGTTTTTTTTAACAAAAATAGCCCCATTTTGGATCCGGAGTGGCCGTTGTGTGCTACCGCGCCACCATCTTGGATCAATAAATATTCAGATTTTACTGTTTTGGAAGGAAATTGGTTCTAAATTTCACCAAAGTGTCATTCAATTGATCACAAAGTATAGTCAGGACATTGCTGATGTAAAAAACAGCACCATCACTATTTGAAAAAAGCTATTTTTTTTATAAAAATCTTCAAATTGGATAACAGATAATTGGAAAAGAGTGTTATGGAACTTAACCTCATTGAGCTTTTGTGGGATCAGCTAGACTGTAAGGTGCTGTAATGTGCAAGGTGCCCAACAAGACAACCACATCTATGGCAAATGCTACAGGATGCATGGGGTGAAATGTCACCTGAGTATCTGGACAAACGGACAGCTAGCATGCCAAACATCTGCAAAGATGTCATTGGTGCACATGAAGGATTTTTTTATGAGAAATCTTTAAAGTAGTTTAAAATGTTCTGAACATTTTATTCAAATTGTAATAGTAATTTTTCACGTTACTAATGTCCTGACTAAACATTGTGATCAGTTGAATGCCACTTTGGTTAATGTAGTAATTATGATGCATGCTAATTTTTTAAACTCAGAGTAATTGAGATAGGTACAAGCATTTAAAAATCCACTTGTTACACTGGACCATTTAAACTGAAAAATTATGATTTAAAAACGTGCTTAAACATCATACATGTACATGATGATTATAGCCTACTGATTAAATTCTAACCTAAAACCTTGATGTTGCCTTTAATTCATTTTACTCAATCATTTTACTGCATTAGTCGTCTAAAGAATAACATGGCAATATGGCTTAAGGTTTGTGGAGAAAACCAGAATCTTAGGGTATTATTGACTAATTATGAGCCTGTAATGAGCCTGTTTGTTTATATATTTCAAAATAAAAATGTGTACTCAAATTTGGTGAATATTTGGTTGTCTTTTAAAAATTGCATGTCCACAAATATAAAAGCAACAAAACAAATGTTTATATATGTACAGGGGACATGTAAGGCATAACAGAGCTGACCCCCTACACGCACAACTGGCCCCAACATGGTCCCCCCCAGTCAAAATTATCTAGAACCACCACTGATCTAGCTCCTCAGATTGCTCTTACCCACCAGTTTTCTCAGTATCAGTGAGTCTCACACAGCCTCGGGACTCCCTTTAGGGCCAACACTGTTGCTCTCAGCACCACAGTTCATAGAGGTTGTTCAAAGCCGCTCTCCATTTTCAATCGGCACAGGCATTTTCTCATAATTCCGTTTCATTCAAGTTAGATTCAACTTAATTTTTTCCACTTTGAGCCTCTTTTTCCACAGGGTATTTGTGTCTAATGTGTCTGTGCCGACCACAAACAAAGCATTTGATTAAATCAGTGCCAATAAAGATGGTATAGTCTTTACCTAAGACTGTCAACTTTACTAATACTTCCAACATTTGAAACTCACCTTTCAGTTTCATTAACACCGGACTTCTGAAAGACATGACATGCATTAATCATGGGGTTTTAAAACGAGTGGGATCATTTTAATCGTTCCAACCAGTTTAACATAACTCATCCAGCAAACACTTGCACCCATTCCATGCAGTCAATCCTGCAAAGCCATCCGATTTTCACCACGTTGAGGGAGAGAGAGAGAGAGAGAGAGAGAGAGAGAGAGAGAGAGAGAGAGAGAGAGAGAGAGAGAGAGAGAGAGAGAGAGAGAGATGTTAATGAATTGTACTCTGAAGTGCACTGGGGACATTTTGTTGTGCTCATTATTGAAGGCACAAAGGAAGCTTGTTCAATGGTCTTTGGTGAGTTAATACTCCAGTGTCTGTTAATTGAAAATGAACTGTGCATTATCATCTGCTTTGTCATACAGTCAAAATCAGACATTTCTCTTCATATTCTGTTTTGTCTCAAATATTTTAAAATCCTCTTTAAAATGCAAAATATTTACTCTCCCTCACATTTTTCCACACATTAATTCTGTGTTGTCTCTAAATCATGCCTAACTGGATAGTTTGCAAATAGTTTAAATTCTGTAACACAAAAAAGATGCTATGAATCTTAATTGTGACTGAGCCTAACATCTCCTTTTGTGTCTCAATAATGTTACAACATGAGGAGTATATTTGTACATATTTAATTTTTTTGTGAATTCTCGCTTTAATGATCAGGTAACATTTAATATAAATACAGAGCAGAGAAAATTGTCAAAACTGAGTGCAAATATTTATAATTTGGATCATGCTTTCAGCACTGTCATTTTTTATATGTATTAATCAAGCTCAAGGCATTCACAACATTTACATTTGCAAGTGTCCTAAACACGTATGTGAAACATTGCCATGGTAACCACACACTATCCCTGAATCTCTCTACCCCTGACTGGGTGTTTTTACAGAGTCCCACAACAAGGTTACACCTGCCGTCACACTTGAGCAGACGCATGCACATGCGCATTCACATGCGCATGCTACAAGATTCTTAAGTGTACTTAATTGATATTTCATGCTGTTTAGTTGTGTGACCTGCACAATGATTCCACAATGTGCTACATATGGGTATATTCATATTTCTTGGTTACACCTCTAAAATAAATGCGTAGTTCTGTACACCATAGGCATTAATGAAACTGATAAAAACAAAAAAAACAAAAAAAACCCTGATCATTTATTCACTGATTCTTGACATAAAGGACAAAACAAGTCCTAAGTCCAAAAGTCATCTTTATGTTAACAATCAAGAAATTCATAATAATAAAAGTACCTAAAAAGTTAAATCTAAATGAAATGCATATACTCAGGGCATTCATTAGCTATATATTTAAATTATTTAATTAGAATTGTTTTAAATGCATGCACTACAGTTGGAAGCACAGGTAACTTAACCTCAGCAAGATGTCACAGTGTTAAACTGCAAAACAAAGTGTTTAAAAAGACAACAAATTCATAAATATAAACATGAAATGAAAGTTAAGGATCTGTAAGATATCAAACCATACATAAAGTAAACTTTAAAAGACATTTTCCATTAAAAAATCCTATCCAATCTAATCAACTTTGTCAGATTTTTTATAATCCTGAATAAACCAGATAATGTCATGGTCAGCTATAACTCTGAGTACCCCTTTCCCACTTCCTGCTCATGGTGGATGCAACAGTAGAACATGTGGTTTGGTAAGTTTAATATTTTCTTTATATTTTATGCAAACAATGTTTAAGTCTCTGTGGTCATAGCTTCAAACTGTTATCCCATTGTGTTCATTTCTGTTAAGAATTGTGAAACAATTTTAGCATTTTTGTTTAGGTTATAGAGGCAGCTTCAACTGAGAAAAAAAAACTAAATGTCTTCAGAGTACAACACATGGTTAAGATGTAAACATTTTCATTTTTGTCAACTCCCTCAGCATTAGAATTTGCACAGAAATGTTTTTCACCACTTTATTACTTTACTGAACACCATTATTAGATCATTAAAGACTTTACACTCTTGTCGGATGGATCAAATAAAAATAGCTTGCTTTTTAGTATGAGTTGACACAAATAACATTAAGATTGAAAGTTATGAAGTGAATAAATGTCCATTTTCAGAAAAAGTGTTTTTATAAAAACCTTTTCATTACATGGTTCATTAGCTGCAACCTTTGTCAAAAAAAAAAAAAATCCATTTAAAATTAATTTAGGATTAAAAAACCCTAAGATTTAAAAACCGATTTGTCCCTTATCTCAAGAATCAGCTAATTGTTTAATTGGTAACACTTTTCAATAATATTCCATTTGTTAACATAAGTTAACAATATGAGTTAATATTAACTAACAATGAACAATAATTATTAAGCATTTATTAACCTTAGTTAATAATAATTTCAACATGCACTAATACATTTTTAAAATCAAAAGTTGCATTTGTTAACATTAGTCAATGCACTATGAACTAACATGAACTAACAATGAACAATTTAATTTTTATTAACTATCATTAATAAACACAATTAGAAATATATTGTTAATAGTTTGGTCATGATACCTAAGGCATTATTTAATGTTAATGAATATAATCTTATTGTAAAGTGTTACCTTTTAATTCTGAGCAAAAATCTGGAAAATAGGAAGAATAGCAAATTAATAAACAATATTAATACAGTTGCCCCTGACATAAGTGCTGTTGGCTAACCAGCCAACTAGATGTTACGATGTTTCCCCTCTCTCTCCCCCACTTTCCGGTTTGTTTCTACTGTCCTGTAAATTAGGCTAAAAGCCCATTCATCATTCATTGGTTTGTTTATTTTTTCTAATTACATTTTTGTAAAATTTTGACTTCTTGTGATTCTGCCATGTTGTACTGTTACAATGACTTGTCATACTATAATCGAATGGGCCTCATTCAACAAATTTCTGTATTCATTCTTAAATTAAAAATGAAATTTAAACTTGAAACAAGACATTTTGTTTTGATTCAATTTGAGTGTCCACTCTGCATCTCTATCAAGCATTATTCATTCATTCAGTCCACTGTGACTACAGTTATGTGGAGTCCAGCTGTCTTTGCAGCTGAAACGCGATCATCAAACTTTAATGGACCTAATGCTTTTGGGGAACTGCCCCACAGAGCAAATCAGTGTCACACGACATGTTTCTGTGGTTCCAAAGCAAGCACTCTAAAATCTAAAGATCACAGAGACATGTCATTTGCCTCTCCCTTTCCTCTTCATCTTTTTCCTTTTCTCTTTGCAGCATACTTGCTCTGGCTCAGGCCCGGCGTCACAAGGGTGCAAAAGGTGGCAATTCCCCTTTAGATCTAATTTGTGTCCCCTCAGTTTCAGTTTTACAGTTGGTTTACATAGGGTACATAAACCACATAATTGTAATAAAGGTGCTCTTCTTTTGTCACCTGTGGGCTTCCATATTTCGTGGGGTTGGTAAAACAAGACATGTAAACAACACACAACCTGTCTTAAATAAGCATGTAACGTGGAGGGTGGCATGGACAGGCCGTGATGGAGCATGGTCGGCGCTGAATAAGCTCAAGGTGATGCAGGTCGTACAGCGGACAAGAAGGCACCAGCTGAGGTGCCTGAGCAAACAACAAGTCTCCAGAGTAAGCTAGAATTAGCCAGTCATCGAGATAGTTGAGGATACAGATGCCCACTTTCCTAAGTGGGGCAAGGGCTACCTCTGCAACTTTTGTAAAGATGCGAGGCAATGGGGACAGGCCGAAGGGGAGAACCCTGACCTGGTACGCCTGGCCCTCGAAGGCAAACCACTGGAAAGGCCTGTGTTGAGGTAAAACCGAGATGTGGAAGTACGCATCCTTCAGGTATACCGCCATGAACCAAACTTGATGCCGAACGCTCGCTAAAATGCATCCCTATGTTAACATCTTGAATGGGAGTCTGTGCAAGGCCCGGTTCAGTATGCAGGTCCAAGATTGGTTGCAACCAACTGCTTTTCTTTGGTACGATGAAGTAGGTGCTGTAGAACCCCTTCTCCATCTTCCATCCTTCCGTAGAAGGGTCGTGATCTCCGTAGGGCAGTTGCATTTTCGCCCTTCACTGAAGTAAACCGGATGCCACTGAACCGGGGCGGGCATCTGGTGAACTGAATCGCATAGCCGAGTTGGACGGTCCTGGTCCACCATCCCGACGGGTTGGGGAGTGCAAGCCATGCCTCTAAACTCCGGGCAATGGGGACCAAGGGAACAATCACATCAGATGTACCAGTGGGTGGGGTCTCACAGCGGGGCAGAGCTGGAGGCGCTATGTCGAGGGGGCTCAAACCCCAAACTCGTGGCCATGCTGAGTCTAGGGATATCGAAGCAATTACCTTGCTCCATGTACCCACCATAGGACCAGTCAGCAACAGGGGATGAGGGAACCCATTCTCACCGTCTGTCACAACCGCCCTGGTGTGGGTGGGTTTGCGCCACAGCGGGAACAAAGTTAGTTTCTATTGTTCCAGAGTGAAAATATTCCCTTTCTGTCACTCTCTCGACGTTGTGTCGAAGGAAGTGACACAAGGGGTCTTCTCGGACACCGAATCGTACCTCTGAACCTGAGAAAAGGCGAATGTCAAGTTGGCAGACAGAATTTGTATGCCCCGCCCCGGACATACGGGTATAAAGGGAAGCGGGGCAGCGAATGCCAGTCAGAATTTTTCTTCTGAGCCGAATGGTTGTGCAGCAAGCAGATGAATCCGCACGGCGCATTTCCAGCTGGCGTTTCTCTCTCTGCACGCTGTGCAGTTCACGCCCCTGGGCGCTTCGACAGCGCTTCTTCCTGTTTAAAAGAGTGTTCTCCTCCTAAAAGAGCTATATTTTCTCTAAAAGAGCCTGAGTTTCCCACTCACAAAAAGAGCAATACTCAGCGGCGTTAAACGTCCTTTTCAGGACGCGTCTTTTTCAAGATGCCTTTCCGCCCCTGTGTTGTTCCTGGATGCGGGCAATTTCTCTCCAAGAACGACGGCCACAGACACTGCCTCGTGTGCCTGGGTAGCGATCACACTGAGGCAGCGTTCATGGATGGTTCATCACATGGGATTGATGACGACCCGGCTGGCTATGAAGGCGATATGGGGATAACGACAGGCTTGGTTTTGCCAGGTAAATCCCCACGAACCACCTGCCCTCTAACATGCTCGTGTGCTTCCGTCCGGGTTCGGGATGAGTGTGACTCGCCGCATGGCCAGCCGGCATTCTCCCTTGAGCCCCCGGGCTTGGATGATGACATCACTGCTGCATCGGAAAGCGTCCATGCGTCAGACGCAGAAGATTCGACTGGGCTGCCGCCTTTGGGCCAGCCCGCCCAGTCTGAAGCGGACGCGCAGATGACCATCATGTTTTCCTGGGCTGCTGTGAGCATGGGCTTGGACTGGAACCCTCCCTCCTCCCCGCAGCCTTCATGGCTTGATGACTGGTACCTCGGCGCCTGGTGTTGCAGCCACAGCCAAGCATACCACCCCCCCCCCCCCCCACCCCCCCCGGTCACGTGGTCATGGAGGGCACCTTTCACTGCCCGTAATAGACCCACTCGCTCGTCCGCTCTCACTACCCTGGATGGTGGGGGGACGGCCCATGGATACACGGAAGTCCCCCAGGTGGATAGGGCCGTAGCGATCCATCTGTGCCCAGAGAACGGGGCCACCTTGCGGGACTGCCTGGTACTCCCCTCCAAAGCCTGTTGGATGACGTCATCTGTGACATCCAAAGCCTACAGCGCCACTGGACAGGCCGCTTCCGCACTGCATGCCATGGCTCTCCTGCTGGTCCATCAAGCCGAGGCACTTAAAGATCTGCACCTGGGTAGTCTCGATCCCGATGTGCTGCAGGAACTGTGCTCTGCCACCGACCTCGCTCTCAGAGCCATGAAGGTCACAGCGCAGGCACTCAGGCGGGCGATGGCCACCCTTGTGGTCCAGGAGCGCCACCTCTGGATGAACGTGGTTGAGATGCGCGACATTGACAAGCTAAATTTCTCAACAACCCCGTCTCCCAGTTGGCCTTTTTGGCGACACCGTCGACGATTTCGCCCTGCAGTTTTCGTCGGTGAAGAAGCAGACGGAGGCAATATCACACATCATGCTGCGGCGCCAGCCATCCAGCACACCCCGCCTGCTTGCCAAGGGCGTCCCCCTGCGTCCAAACAATGGCAGGCAGCTCCACAACCTGGGCCTAGCTCTCAGCCCCAGTGCTGAGAACCTTGCAGGCGGAGTACACCCCCCGTCTCCAGGACCCCTTCCCGGACAAGAAAAGCTCCGAAGTGCTCCTGAGACGGGCAACCCAGGCAGTCAGATGTTCGCTCTGGAGATGGTACCAAGACCACTCCGTCCCCCGGTGGAGAGCCGGGAGGAGAATCCTTGTTTTTCCTTATGTTCATTTGCCTCACCCTCTTCAGGTTGCAGTACTCAAATTTTCAATAAAAGAGAAATTTCCCCACTCCCTGGGTCATCCAGCCGGTGTGCACCATTCTCACGGCACCCCAGCCCTACAACTCTCCAGTCCCGGTTCCCCGGAAGCAGCTCTCTCGCCTCCAGCCCCACGACTGCTCAGCCCTGGCAGGCCAGCGCTGACGAGTTCCGAAGACCCCTCCTTAGGACCTCTTCCTCAGTCTCTATCCCGCCCTCTGTCGGGTGCGTGGAGCAAGGTAAGTGCTTTGAGTCTTTTCTCAGCAGCCGAGCCTCGAGACGCTCTTTTGCCTCCCGACACATTATTACCTGCTCCCCCCCCGCCGCGAAGCCCCACCCGGTATGTCAAATATGATCATCCCGTTAGTGCCCCTCGCACAGAGTTTGGATGCATGGCTCTCACTTCCCAATTCGTCTCGCTGGTTGACCAGGACCATCCAACTTGGCTACGCGATTCAGTTCACCCGGCTCCCACCTCGTTTCAGCGGTATTCACTCCACTCTAGTGTGTGGCCAACGAGCCAGTGCCTTACGAACAGAGATTTCCACCCTGCTCCTCAAGGACGCGATAGAGCCCATCCCTCCAGCAGAGATGAAGAAGGGTTTCTACAGCCCTTACTTCATCGTACCCAAGAAAAGCAGCGGGTTGCAACCAATCTTGGACTTGCGAGTTCTCAACCGGGCTCTGCACAATCTCCCGTTCAAAATGCTCACGCAGAAACAGATTCTCAGCTGCGTTCGACAGCTAGATTGGTTCGCGGTGGTAGACCTGAAGGACGCGTACTTCCACGTCTCCATTTTGCCTTGACACTGACCCTTCCAGTACAAGGTCCTCCTCTTCATCCTGTCCCTGTCCCCTCGCGTGTTCACGAAGGTTGCAGAGGCCACTCTTGCCCCCCTGAGGGAAGTGGGCATCCGCATACTCAATTACCTCGATGACTGGCTCATCCTGGCCCACTCTTGAGAGTTACTATGCGCTCACAGGGACCAGCTGCTCAGGCACCTCAGCCGTCTAGGGCTTCAGGTCAGCTGGGTAAAGAGCAAGCTCGACCCGGTCCAGAGCATCTCTTTTTTTCGGCATGGAGTTAGACTTGGTCTCAATGACAGCACGGCTCACCAACGAGCGCACGCAGTCAGTGTCTGGTGCCTTGCTCGCTTCAAGCCCGGCTCAGCGGTTCCTCTAAAACAATTCCAGAGGCTCCTGGGGCATATGGCATCCTCAGCCATGGTCACGCCACTCGGGTTGATGCATATGAGACCGCTACAGCACTGGCTACAGACTCAAGTCCCGAAGTGGGCATGGGACCATGGCACGCATTGTGTGAAAATCACCCCCTCCTGCCGTCAGACTTTCAACCCTTGGACAGACCTCTGCTTTCTGCAGGATGGAGTCCCCCTGCAGTAGGTGTCCAGAATTGTCGTGGTAACCACAACACCTCTCAACAGGGTTGGGGCGCCGTGTGTAATGGGCGTGCTGCTGCTGGCACCTGGAAAGGACCCCGGCAGTGTTGGCACATCAATTGCCTAGAGTTGATGGCTGTAATTTTTGCCCTACAGAGGTTTCTTCCACTTATCCGAGGCAAACACGTTCTGATCCGTTCAGACAGCACCGCGACAGTAGCGTACATAAATCGCCTCAAGTCTCAAGTCACTGCTGGCCACTCACATCCCTGGCAACCTCAACACAACGGCGGACACGCTGTCGTGACAGTTTTTGCCCAGCAGAGAGTGGAGGCTCCACCCCCAGGTGGTCCAGCTCATTTGGGACCGATTCGGCAAGGCACAGGTAGATCTCTTTGCCTCCCAAAACAACTCCCACTGACTGCTCTGGTATACCCTGACGGGTTCCCCCCTCGGGACAGATACGCTGGCACACAGCTGGCCCCAGGGGCTGCGCAAGTATGCATTTCCCCCAGTGAGCCTTCTTGCATTGGTGCTGTGCAAGATCAGGGTGGATGAAGAACAGGTCATCTTGGGGGCCCCCTACTGGCCCACCCACACATTGTTCTCGGATCTCATGCTCCTCGCGACAGCCCCTCACTGGAAAATTCCCCTGAGGAAGGACCTTCTTTCTCTGGGACAGGGAACCCTCTGGCATCTGCACCCAGACATCTGGAACCTCCATGTCTGGCCTCTGGACGGGATGCGAAAGATATAGTGGATATATATGTCGTAGACACGATCAATCAAGCCAGAGCTCCCTCGACCAGGCAACTTTATGTCCTAAAGTGGCGCTTGTTCGCGAACTGGTGTTCTTCCCGAACCGAAGACCCACAGAGATGTGCAGTCCGGTCAGTGCTTCTATTCCTTCAGGAGAGGCTGGAGGGGAAGCTGTCCCCCTCCACCTTGAAGGTGTATGTAGCTGCTATCGCAGCCCACCACGACGCAGTAGATGGCAAGTCCCTTGGTAAGCATGACTTATTTATCAGGTTCCTGAAAGGCACTCGGAGACTGAATCCTCACTGGCCTAGCCTGTTCCCTTCTTGGGATCTCTGAGTGGTCCTCTCGGGCCTTCAGAGACCCCCATTTGAGCCGTTTGATTCAGTCGAGCTCAAGGCCCTCTCCCTAAATACGGCCCTCCTGATCGTGGTAGCCTCAATCAAGAGGGTTGGAGATCTGCAAGTGTTCTCTGTCAGCGACTCTTGCCTGGAGTTCGGTCCGGCACTTTCTCATGTTATCCTGAGACCAAAATCAGGCCACGTGCCCAAGGTTCCTACGACCCCTACGTGCTTTGCGTACCTATGTGAACCGCACGCAGAGCTTTAGATGTTCTGAGCAGCTCTTTGTCTGCTTTGGCGGATGGCGGAAAGGGAACGCAGTCTCCAAACAGAGGCTAACCCACTGGGTCGTTGATGCTATAGCCTATCACACCCAGGGTGTGCCCGCTCCCCTGCAGGTCTGAGAACACACTACTAGAAGTGTGGCGTTCTTGTGGGCACTGAGCCACGGCACCTCCCTAGCAGACATCTGCAGAGCAGCGGGCTGGGCAACACCCAATACCTTTGCCAGATTTTACAATCTAAGGGTTGAGTCGGTCTCGTCCCGTGTTTTTTCAGGTCCGAGCCGGTAGAACTCGGTAATGTGGCACAACCGACCGGGTGTCCCGCTTGCACCTTGCACCATTCACCAAAGTGATCCAGTCCGCCTTCTGTCCCAGGTCAGCCACTGAGCGTCGCTGCCTGGATGTTTTTCCTCCCTAGCCTTCTGACCCACGAATTCAGCAGAGCAACTCGCGGCTAGACCCAGTACGAGTCTCAGGGCTCTGTACTGGGGTCGGGCTCCACGGGCATAGGTCCCTCTTCAGGCTAACTCCCCGTGATGTATTTTCCGCGGTACATTCCCCCTGTTGGTGGACTCTCGTTTCCCTCAGGCAGCCCCGCTGCCTCGACCCCGTGCCTGTAGAGTCCCCCCTTCGTTAGGCTGGACCTACCACAACCCTCATGGTGTATTTGCCACACTTTACCTCCCCCTGGACTGGGCAGGGTGTGGCCTCTGCGGGGTCTTCCCCTCCTGAAAGAATAGGAAATTTGCGGGCTGGACAGCTACCTTACCTCCGGTCTCGCCTCAGTGACAAGAGCAGTGACAAGTTCTGAAGATGCATCCTTAGGCTTCTTCCTCAGTCTCTATGCCACCTCCTGCCGGGTGCGCAGAGCAGGACAAGTGCTTCGAGTCTTCTCTCAGCACCCTAGCCTCGGGACACCTGCTGCTCCCGACAGGCTCTCCTGCTGGAAGAGGTACGATTCGGCATCCAAGAAGACCCCTTGTGTCACTTCCTTTGACACAATGTCTCGTTCCCTCCCTCGGGGAACGGAGGTTACAACAGTAACCATGACATCATTTTTAATGCTGGTAACCCGTTCTAACCAGTTCATTTCATTCTGATATCATTCTGGTTTTCATGAAACCAAAGACCAAAGGGTTTATTGCAGTACATTTTAGGAAGTACACCACTTCATGTTGCATGAAAAAATAAAACATGTGCTTAGATCTTGAAGGAATCCGCTGCATCACACATTTCTTTGTCTAATTCCCCACTGTGGATGTCACATTCTGTGAATGAAGATTTTTTTAACAACTACGGCTCATCCAGACCATGGAAAACATTATTAGAGGTAAAAAGTACATTGCTCAGTTGTTCACAAGTATATACTGAATTATTGTTATATATGATCCATTAATACAGGTCAAGTCAAGTGGCTTTTATTATCATTTCAACCATATACAGCTAATACATTACAAAGTGAAAAGAAACAATGTTCCTCCAGGACCATGGTGCTACATAACACATAAAACAACATAAAACAAACACAGAACTACATGAGAATACACAGAACTAAATGAGACATACACATTTCTACATAAAGTGCACATGCAAACATGTGCAAACAGTACAAGATGGTACAATAATTGCTAAAACATGACAATAGGAACAGTGAGAGACAGATTTGATGCTACTGGGATTTGACTGAGAAGCAGATCTGTAATTAAAATGATACTTAATTGTTAATTAACTGGGTGTTGGTTATAATTTCTATGCTGATCAATCCACCACACAGGAAAAAATGTATGTGTATATGTATTGTAATTGCTTATCTTCACTAACTGCTATTTTGGTAAGGAATGTGGCTTATTGTGGGCTTGTATTTCCAGACCAGGTTGCTTGTTTCTCTTGCGAGAACTGGCAAAACTGCAATTGGTATGTCACGCACACTCAGAGCATTGTAATTTTAAAAAGAACATTATTAAACATTCTTTTATTTTGTTCTAACTGGTTACCATTTGTAACATTTTTTTTTGTTGTTGTTGTTTTGCTCAACATTTCATTTCATTCTGATATCATTCTGGTTTTCATGAAACCAAAGACCAAAGGGTTTATTGCAGTACATTTTAGGAAGTACACCACTTCATGTTGCATGAAAAAATAAAACATGTGCTTAGATCTTGAAGGAATCCGCTGCATCACACATTTCTTTGTCTAATTCCCCACTGTGGATGTCACATTCTGTGAATGAAGATTTTTTTTAACAACTACGGCTCATCCAGACCATGGAAAACATTATTAGAGGTAAAAAGTACATTGCTCAGTTGTTCACAAGTATATACTGAATTATTGTTATATATGATCCATTAATACAGGTCAAGTCAAGTGGCTTTTATTATCATTTCAACCATATACAGCTAATACATTACAAAGTGAAAAGAAACAATGTTCCTCCAGGACCATGGTGCTACATAACACATAAAACAACATAAAACAAACACAGAACTACATGAGAATACACAGAACTAAATGAGACATACACATTTCTACATAAAGTGCACATGCAAACATGTGCAAACAGTACAAGATGGTACAATAATTGCTAAAACATGACAATAGGAACAGTGAGAGACAGATTTGATGCTACTGGGATTTGACTGAGAAGCAGATCTGTAATTAAAATGATACTTAATTGTTAATTAACTGGGTGTTGGTTATAATTTCTATGCTGATCAATCCACCACACAGGAAAAAATGTATGTGTATATGTATTGTAATTGCTTATCTTCACTAACTGCTATTTTGGTAAGGAATGTGGCTTATTGTGGGCTTGTATTTCCAGACCAGGTTGCTTGTTTCTCTTGCGAGAACTGGCAAAACTGCAATTGGTATGTCACGCACACTCAGAGCATTGTAATTTTAAAAAGAACATTATTAAACATTCTTTTATTTTGTTCTAACTGGTTACCATTTGTAACATTTTTTGTTGTTGTTGTTGTTTTGCTCAGAACAACAAAACATTTAGTTTTTAGTCCTGGTTGCTCATACGATTGATAGTAACTACAGCTAAATACATTTGAATGCAAAATGAGCAAGTAAAAAACAACAAAACTTGTTGAGATTTTTTGTTGCCAGGTGTGTGTGAGAGAATGACAGTGTGTCCATCTGCTATGTCTTCAGTGGCACAGCTGGTCTTCCACCGCTTTCACTTTCTCACAGAGACAACTTAGTACTCTCTCCTTAGTGACTGTAGGCACGCATGTCTCACTGAAACACACCAGGTCTCACTTGCTATTGCCATACATGCAAGTGCACATGTTCATTTGTGCAAACACAAGGACACACTTGCATGTACGGACAAATAATTACAAATTATATATAATGATAAATATGATTTGATACAGCTCCAACCATCAACACTCTACAAACACTAAAATTTGTAAGATAGGTTTTCATTATATCTTTGTAAACAATTTTAGCTAAAATGTATCAGTAAAATATATACAATAATGACCCCCAAAAAAGTATTTGGACACTTAAGCAATTCTTAAAATGCAAATGAATTAATTGATAAAACAAATATCAAACCAAGTGGAATGTGCAAACAGTTGATAGACTGTTTCTCAGAACTAGCTTAAGTGTTTCCATTTTTTAAATTACTTTTAACCAACTGGTCCCAAAATCATATTTACTGATAAAGTCAGTTATCCCCAAATTCATCACTTTTACTTTGGACAAGTTTCACTAATGTTCCACAACCAGAAAATATCCAAATACTTTTTTCAAATGTTTTTTTTTTTTTTTTTTTTTCCAGAATATGCATTGTTTTATGCTTTAAAAACCTACAAATGTCTTTTTCTATGTATTTTGCTTGAAAAGTGTACTTGTGTTACCTTTATCTAAAATAAATGCCACTTGGTTTGATGTTTTGTGTTACTCAGGTATCTGAATTATTATTGAGGCCACTGTAGATGAGAAATGTTGAAGTTGGCATCTATTTTCTAAATGCATGATATTAATCTTATTGTGACTGTTTTATTCATGCATGTTTTATTTTTTTATTATAATTGTTTGTTTTTTTTACCTCGTAATCTTTCATCAAAATGTCATAACTCACTCTTCCGGTGAAACAACAGACTTCTCTCTGGTGACATATGCAGGACTTCTCCAATCATTTTGTCAATTTAAACATTTTCTCATAAAAAAACACAACCTTGCGTAGAGTTGAATGAAGCATCAATCATGTTGATGAAGATGGCAAGGTGTATTTTCATCTGATTCCTTCAAAACTATTGGTCCTTTATCCAAACTTCCTTGGTTACGGGTTAGCTGGCTTGAATTTTAATTTAGGATGAGGAGGAATAACAGTGAATTTGCGGATGTGTTCGAGACATTTCAAGCCTGAATTGCTGAGGTGATCACTAATGAATACAACTCTTCAGATGTCTCTGGAGTTTATTTATATTTTTGAATGCAGTTATCTTGGGATTCACAGCATGAGAATAATTTTCTTTTAATCCGTAAAAGCAAAGACTGCGATGTGCTTATATGTTATGTTGTCAGTTTGATCATAAATGTGATGAGATCACTACTCAGTTTCAAAGATAACCAGCTCTGACACGAGCAGCACGGCGGCAGTGTGTGTCCACTACAAACTTGCATTCAGACCTGCCTCCGTTTTGCTATGCAATGCCTCACAATCCAATCAGCAACCAATGGAGAAACTCAAATACCTGCCCCACATTTTATTCTTGTTCGATAGGCTGTTTCACTCGGAAATACGCCACGATACAGAAGTCGATAGCAACTTCCGTTTCATGCTGACTTTAAAAGGCACTTTGAATGCATAACAGATGTATAGCATACAGAAAATATCCTTACATAACCACACAAACTTAAGTTTTTTTAAGAATGTTCCCTAAATTACCACATTTATTAACTAATACAGATAAGCAAAACCTACTGGATGAAAGTGGGAGTCGACCTCTTTATAACCCAAGAATCTTAGCTCATTCATTGCCCAGCACAGATGTCAAGGTAGAATGGAGAATATTGGTATCCAAAGTGGTGGGTATCTATTATCCACACTGCCGTTCTTTCTGTATTTATCTATATTTAAGTATGTTGCCATTTTTTCATCTATCAATCACTAATAATCTGAGATCTTTGTAAGAGATAACTGCTTTGGATGTTCATGATGAGTCAGATTGCATGAATAAATTTCTGCTAAAACCATGACTTTCATGATAAAATCTGTCAATAATATGCTTAAATTCAACACATCTCTTGGTATCTACTGTAACATTGTTCTGACACGCAAAAGTCCCAGTGTTACATAAGGACACAGAAGATTTATCTGATTCACCAGGGCCACTTGGTTTCCCATCTTCAGGCTGGGATATATCGGGTCCAAGGGAATTCCCACAGACAGGTTTGATGAATATCTGTATTCCTCATCAAAATGTAGCCAGCAAGTCTTCTCCAAAGTGTCTCTTTGGGTGGAAATAGTGGAGAAGGTGTCCTCAAGAACGCTGTGACACATATTGGACTTTACCTCTCTAATTTGCCTTGGCTAGGTCTTCTTCCCTTGCATCCACATGCTTTAATCCCAGAGTCCTTCTTCCCAATCAGATACCAAATTCTTAAGTGATATTACAGTAAACATACTTTACAAAAGCTAGTAAAATACATTGTTGGGACATTGCATTTTTGGGACATCATCTTCATCAAAAAACAAAGAACAGCATGTTTAGATGAGCCACGGTTTCAATGGAATTTACAGTATCAACTCAAAATATTCTCCTAGAAGTTAGAAAGTTGCAGTTTTACTTCTTCCAATGTGATGAGTTGTGACAATGTCTCAGATACTTCTGGATGTCATTTTAGTGCTCAGTGTTAATATATAAACTTGCTGGAACAGGTTATACAATAAACGTGTATAGACCATGCACAGTGTTACCATCAGATCAAGACTACAGTAATGCAATAACATTTTCTAAACAACATATGTCCAATAAAACACCACAATGTACATATCTGATCTAAAAATTAAGGAGCATAACTGTTTCAATAAGATATAATCAAATGTCATGGGTCACACAGAGACCTTCTGAGCATGCCTGATCATTGTTTTGCACTGTAATTTTAACAAATATTTACAGTAAAAGTAAAGTGTATTGTCTTGTTAAACATAACATAAATATAACCATTAACTGTAAAGCAATTCATACTTTCATATTTTTTCACCAATATTTTATTGTAAAATTACATGTATTGTTTTGTTAAATATAATATAAAATAATTAGCTGTAATGATGTGTAGCTGACAATGGCAATGACGAAGATGATGTGTAGGACCCAAGTGCAGATTTATTACCAAAAACGATGATAATACAAGAAACCCTATCTATACCTGTGAACATGAACTAGACACATGAACTAAACTAGACATAAACTTGAAACAGGAACTTGAAACTAGACTATGAACAGGACATGACTAGGGCTAAGTTTCATAAACTAACAGCAATACTAGACAAGAGACAATGGCAAACACGAGGGCTTAAATACATGGACATGGGGAAACATAAGCCAATGAACAAACAGAACTCTAAACAAGATAACAAGGCAATGAACTAAAACCAATGACAAACTAGAACTGATAACAAAGTAATCAAACAATGAACCAATGAAAACAAGACACATGAACATGGAGGGAAAACAGGACATCACATGACTAGGAAACAGGAACTAAACAAGAATTTTAACATAAAAGTACGCAAACAATAGACAACAGGGAATGTGACATTAGCACTGTAAAACTACACTTTTTTAGTGTAGCGTTTTAATTTGTTTTATATATTTTTTACATGTCTATGAAGATACATGTCTACCTCTCTTGCCAGAAATTAAATATTACTAGACCCTGTTGTACACCTATTGTGGACCTCAATGTCACACTATTCCTTGCATTGTCCAAACAAATGCAAAGAATAGTGTGACGTTGGAATACGGTGTATTGATGTCATATATGTAATAATAAATATCACTGTCTGAAGTTCTTTCGATGCTGAAGTGGTTCCAAAATTTGAGGGACATGAATAAAAACACATTATCAAACACTGATTCAAGAGAATAACCAATGTCAGGATCAGTCATTAATATTGAGTATAACGGGTAATAAAATCTTCATAGAGGATGTAATATCAAAGAATTTGATTATACAAATTACAGTGCAAAGATTAGCTAATATATGACATGATTGATTCTATGATTCGTGAGAGCACCTGCAATTGCATGGCATCCGCTCTTAAATGTTAATAAAGGTGCCATGCATATTTCAGTGATGTAAACACAGGCAGGTAAGGCTAAGTTGGAGAGTGATTTATTTATAAGGGCCTATCATATATGGGTGGGGTTTACAGGGGGATGTTCTGTTTGTATATGTATGTGTGTGTTTATGTCAGCTTGGGTGCAAGTGTCGCTGTACTGGTGTCTGAGCGGAGTCTACGTCTGTGTTCAGTTGACTCCCTGAAGTATTCTAAGGGGGCACAACACTCAGAGTGCTACAGTTTACTCAAACACAATCACGCTACATAAACAGCTCCACTACTGAGCTTGTGTGTGAAAGCTCTGGGAGCACACGATTTGATAAGGAAACAAACCATTTCTTCTTTGTTGTGTTCTGTATTCCACTCAAAAGAAGGGACAACAAAAAAACCTTCTCAATGAAAACAGTCCCTCTGGAACAGCAAGCCTTCCTGCATCATACACAAGGGAATGTACCATAATGATTTGCATGTTTTACATGCTCCATCATTTCGAATATAGTCACCCATCTAAAATGGCCTCAGGCAGTTAGGTAAATTGTCTGTCTGCCCCAACGGATAAGAAATCAATTGTAAAAAGAAAACAGAAAGGACAAGTTCCCTTACCTGACAGTATCTGAGTGTCAGAAACTGCTTAACTTTCAGATGTAGGAAGGAACGAGAGGGAGAGATACAGAGTACAAAAACACAGAAAACATGAAGGAAAAAGTTTAGGATTTATACAAGATAAAAGAGTAGGAAGAATTGATGAACGTGGGAGTTCCAAATGTTAATGGCTTAAATTAGGGTCGCCGCAATAGGAAATCGCAGATGACTGGGGTGTCATAATTCATCACAGCAGCGCTCAGTAATGCAGTGTAGGAATAAGATATGCAGGAAACTCAGCCTTTCTTCCACAAGCTCCAGCGTGCATGACCTCATACTGCCAATGCGTCTCACCACAAGATATAGTCTCTGACATTTAGACCAGAGAGATGATTTGTCAGTCTCTCTCTCTCTTGCATTCGCCCACACACTAACCAGCAGCTGGTGCTAATACACCTCTTTCTGTCACTATGTGCATGTTTCTTGTCATTTGCGTGACTATTTTATTTTTTTTACCACAATTTTCTGTTTTCTCCCTCCATCTCTAACCATTCCCCGGGAGCCAAGCTGAGTGTGCACTCCTTTAAGGGGAAAACTTTTCTTTCTGCTCTGCTGTTATTAGGACTTGCCTGTAAAGTGAAATCAGGGTAAACTACGACATGAACTGGAGTCCTTTCAAATGAAAGGGAAGATCTTTACATTACAGACAATACATTATTTATACCATATATTGTCGTTGATCTGGAGTATTTTACTCTGATGCATTTTTTGCTTGTTAGAGGGAATGGAATTGTTCCTCTACTGGGACAACCGTTTCCATGAGATATTGTTGTGTTATGGAGAGTTATGATAACCTATTAATCCATTTTCTTAAAAATAGATGGATGAACAGAAACAGCATAAGTAAAACAAGACATCAGATGTAATACAGCTGAAGGCCTTAAAGAGATAAACATTGACAGATACCGCATTGTATAATGTGTGGTTTGTCAGGGTGTGTTAGAGAGGACCCTCAGGACTGCAGTGTACAACAGAGACTGCCAACATTAAGACAAGGTATCAAGCCAAGAGCCTGGATATTGGAGCATTGTCTGTCAGCAGATATCAAGTGCACTAAATCTAAGATTACCAAATTAAGAGGAGGCACTTAGCTGAGGTATCCATTGGTTTACACCCACCCCCACATACACACACACACACACACACACACACTTTTATATACAGCTCAATATTTGCATATCTCTAGCAGAAACTAAGTTGTTTAGCATTTAAAGAATAGAGCAAAACGGGATTGTTTTTTTACTACTGCCCTAAAGAAGCTAAATGAGAGATATTTAAGAAATATCACACACTGTGAATCCAGCAACAGTGGGTGAAAAGTTTTTCAGCTGAAATCGGTATTTGCATATCGAAATTCAAAGCACTGCCCCCAGTGGTCAAAGCTGGAAGTGTTTTTGAGCGTATGAGCGTGTATGGGCTCCACTTTTTAGGTTAAATGTCCTGAGAGTGGTGCCAAAAGCAAGTTGTAAAGTGAGTCATTTTTAGCTGTAAATGCTACAGAACAGTCAACAGGCATGTGTGTTTTATTAACTTTATCCTCTTACCCAGCGTTCCCCAAACTAGGGTACTGGTACATGAGGTGACAATGGGGGTACACAAATACAATTCTGAGATTTACTGTTCTTTTGATTTCATCACTGTCTATAATAATATTGTTCAAACCTAGTTCATGTATTTCTCACTGGCAAAATTAATTTTGTGTGCCCTCTAGTGTAGAAACACCAAAATTGTTGTGTCATAAAGGTCAGATAAATATGCAATTAAATAATCCTGTCTATAGCGGTTAACATCATGCTCACACAACTAAGATTTTTTCACCAGCCCAGCATGCTTCTAGGTGACGTAGCTTAGTGATAGCAAGTAAAACTGATACTTCACTGTTTTACAAGGCTCGCACATGTCAGTTGTCCACGATTTTAGTTTTTTTTGTTCTTCGCAGTTTAAAACATCATTTGTATTTAAGTTTAGATGCATAGTCAGTTTTGATTCTAATGGTATAAGTTCGTAAACTTTGATGACAGGTGGCCAAATAATTTTCCACATTCACGTCCAGTAATTTTCATTCACATTTGCTTGCATGCTAGAGACCTGTTTTTACATTGTTGTATGATGATGTCGATGTTGAATGTTTGAAACACCACTGTAAAAAGTTTGGGAACCATTGCTCTAACCTAAACCCCAACCTCAACCTAACCCTCAAATTTAAATTTAAGAGGTAACATGCAATCTCCGAATCACACTCATCATTGATTGTGTGAACACATTTTCCTGGTATCCATGGGGCCAGAACCTGTGTATCTGAGGATGCTTGTGCAATAGCACTACAGGAAAAGGTAAGCATTTATGAATTGGTGCAACGATGTCTTATGAGATGGCACTTGTCAGTAACTCTGTACTACAAAATTTATTAGCAGTATGTCGAGTTCCCATGTGATCATGTTTTTGTGTGTTTTCTCAGTAGTGGTGGGTGTAAAACATTACAATTTTTACAATTTATGCAATCAGATCACAGTTACTGACTTTCAATTAAGTACATTTCTTATAAGTATTACTTGGGTTAAACACATTTATAAAATAATTTTATTTAATACATTTAAAACAAGAATTATGTTCATTTAAACATCAGTTTGCTTTTCTGTGACAGCTGAAAAGTCACTAACGAGTCATAGTAAAAGTAGAAACGTGGTGCTGAATGCATGACTCCAAAATTACTATGAACAAGAAGGAAATATAGACAATGTCAAGTTTTGAACGGAACAGTTTGTGTAAATTCAGTCATAATATTGTCTTACATTTATTATCTGTTATGTCAAATCGCTTCATCAGGGCAGTAGCCTAATAAATACAAATTTCTTTACATTTTATGAATGGTAATCATTATGGAGAAAAAACATTTTCTTCTTCAACTCATCACCTGAAATGAACAAGTACAACTGTAGTTTACTCTTCTGCCAAACTCTGTGCCAGTTGCCAAGAAGATGAAGATGAAAAATTAAATATGTGTCAAGAAAGAGATAAACAGTTAGACAGAATTTTAGCTCTTCAGACGTCAATTCAGTTTGCAGTAATTCAGTGTGAATGTTGTTTAAAATGAGAAAGATCTGAAAAGCAGCACATTTGATAACAAGAAGTTAAGACACTTGCACTCTTTATCTGGCTCTTGGTTTGAGTCTGCTGCCTGGGTGTTTGTGTCCAATTTCACAGAATCTGTGGAAACAAATGTGTTAGAACAGAACACTGGGTCTCATTACTGTTCATTCCAACACATTCCAGAACATCAGCCCTCCTGTCACGCTAAATGGATTTAAGTAATATAAAAGCTGTGTTACTATGTACCGGTCACTTCCTAGCATCCTGAACATTTTAAGAATGAATGAACTCCTTGTCATGTCCTTTCTTTGAACTGCAGATCTTTTGCATACATTAAAAAACAGCTAATAACTGTAAAGAAAATGTCACATAAGGACTGTGGCGGCGGGGGCATGGTCGAGCATTCGTTCGGAAAGAGAGAAAGCAGTAAGGGTGCACACACCTGAGTGCTATAAAGTCTAACCCCTGTTTCTGATTACTGATTACTAGAGAGAGTGATAAAAAGGGTCCATGCCAGAGATGAGGGAGAGAGAGCTACCTGTCTGAAAGAGACTGTGTGTGTTTAGCTAAAGAGTGTTATGCTGAAAAGCCCCTTTGAGTTTGTTTATTAAAAGTTATACCTTTGAGTTGAAGCCCAAGTTTCCTGTGTCCTCTTTTCCCTCCATTCCTTTACAAGGACATTTAAGAAAACGTGAGAGGCATCAAAACAACTTCAAGAATTAAAGAAAAACTGCAATGAAAATGGAGAGGAGAAGCCCCATCTTTGCTGAAGTGCACCACCCAATGGAGAGCTGCATCAGTTGAGTGCAGATGGAGCATATGATTATACTGTGCATCCATGGCTTAAAAGCAGAGGGAGAGGGAGAGACTTACAACAGATGAGCAGTGATCCTGGTCCTTGACTCTGTGTGTGTTCATTCAGGGAAAGCGCTTTTGGCCCACTTACTGACATATACGAGTAATGATAGTGTCAGTAGACTCGGCTGGTCGCTGGCTTCATTCTCTCGCCCACTCCTTCCATCTGCATCTCTCCTTTGCTCTCTGTTTCTAGCAAAACACATTTCTTACCTCGCTGCTGCTCCTCAAGATACAATGTTCGAATTACAATTTTTCACCTCGTCCTGCTAAATCTATGCGGCTATTGTTGGTAAACTACTTCCTAACAATCTGTCATTAATGTGGGGTTAATGGAGGGTTTCATGCGAAACATTGCATGAAAGTGGAGAAATGGAAAGTGAGTGGGTGCATAAATGTATAAGAGAGAAAGAAAGAGGGAGATTTTGTAGATGATGAAATTGATGTGTTTACAGTTTATGTGTGTGATGGCTATTTTCCAGATCCAGTAGAGTAATTGATTGCTGATTGACCCCAGTGTCACTAAGGACACTTCTTCTGATTTGAACACTGCATTAATTTTATTTTCATTATGGACTTAAGAGCTACACACCTGCATCCACCAACCACACTGATTTATACAAGGAGCACAATGAGAGAGGGTGAGACTAACGAGTAATATTACCTAGAACTGAAAATTCATACAGTACACCAACACTCTGTTCACAAGCAAGCTCGCATAACTCCCTTTCTCCCTGCATCCAGATATGTGTACTTCCCTGCCACATAGTATGAAATTAAAATTAGTACGTCAAATGAGTAAGGTGAACAGTGGGAGCTGAAGACCAGGGAAAAGAATGGTGGAGATCTGCGAATCAGGTGTTTTATGGTTCCTTTTTATTTTCACATCAGTTACATTGCACTTGTATTAACAACACCGAGTAAATATGTTTGCTGTTGTGGTTATTAAAGGGATAGTTCAGCAAAAAGGAAAATTCTCCCATTATTACCTCATGCCATCCCAGATAACTTTATTCTGCTGAACACAAACAGAGATTTTTTTTAGAGGAATGTCTCAGCTCTGTAGGCCCAATACAATGCAATGTAATGGTGATCACACCTTTGTAATTCCAAAAATCAAGGAAACATTAAAGACTCCAGTGGTTAAATCTATATCTTCACAAGCAATATAAGTAGTGTGGGTGAGAAACAAATAAAAATGTAAGTCCTTTTTTTTTTTAAAGATCTAAATCTCCACTTTCACTTTTACACCTGAAAATCACATGTGGTGCCCGTATAGATTCACTTTCAAATCTGAAAGTGAAAGTGGAGGTTTAGAGTAAAACAGGACTTAAATATTCTGTCTCTCAGCTACACCTTCAACAATCTTTGTGTGTTCTGCAGAAGAAAGAATGTCATACACATCTGTGATGGCATGGGAGTGAGTAAATCATTTTTGCTCAAAGAACACATGTAAAAAGACATTATATGGCAAATATGGTATGTCTGGGAATGTAATTATATTTCACAACTGGATATCTACAGAACATACTTCATTAATGGTTAAGAAGTTCTGTATGTTCAGGTCTATATCAAATTCAGTAGTTAATATGAAATTACAGGAATTTGGATGCTGCTTCTTACTCTTGCTTCCTCTTTTCCCTCTCAGATGTGAGCAAATGTACATGGATATACAGTATGTAAACACAAGCACTGCACGTGTTGAAATATTAGACACTGAGAGTATAAAAATAAAATAAAAAATTCACCAGCTTTATGTAAGGTCTCATTTAAAGTTTAAATTAAGGGCTAATTAACTCCTAGTTAGTTTGTAACTAAGTCGGTGCTTGATTTGGTTGCACCACAGTTCTTAATGCATGACTACTATTTTCAGGAAATATATCTAAAATTATTAAGGGGCAAGAAATAAATATTAATATTTTGAGTAAATATAATATATTGGCATTTATTTATTTTAATATCCTATATATTTTGTGTGTTGCAGTTTGACATGCAAGTGATACAGAGTTACAGACACAGGGAAGTGCACCGCTTAGATCAAGATTTCTGAAGAGTCGCTAAGAAGTGCGTTTTTTACATTATGTTCTTGATTAAATGTCAACATTTTATACTGTATGTCTAGAGGCTTGAAGTCTGTCATGCAAAACGCGAGTTCATTGATGTCATTTTCAATTTAAAGAGAGATGCACATATTCCATTTTATTCCTACTGCTGGTTGGAGGCTTCAATAAATATTTAGTTTACACATAGGTTACATTTAAACTAAGTTCAATTGTGCAACACTAATTCATTTAGTAGTGTGTAAACTGTAACTTAGTGCCCATTTACCCTATAACTAGTCTAAGTTGAAACTTAGAATGGTTGGTGCAACAGGCCCCTGGCCTGTACTTGTTATGTCGAGTTGCAGGGTTGGGAGGGTTACTTTTAAATATATTCCACTACAGATTACAGAATACATGCTGTAAAATGTAATTTGTAACATATTCCGTTAGATTACTCAAGGTCAGTAACGTATTCTAAATACTTTTGATTACTTCTTCAGCACTGGTAGATTTTTTTCACTTGTTTTGACTAAAAATCTGCCAGTACAGTAAAACAAAATACACATTAATATCTTATTCAGTGTTGTTTCTAAAACAAGATATATCTAATTGATTTTGTTTTAAGGATTTTTAGATATTGTTACAGGAACAATACAACAATTATTATCAAGAATACGATTTTTGCACTAATGTCAAAGGTCGTACTAGAAAAAATAAATTATTATCTAAAGTGAATTTTCTTGATAAAAAAAAAAAATATATGATCATGCCTGGTAACATTTGCATGTAAAATGGCTAGAAATTGCCTTTTAGCTTAGTGTAAAGCTGACAATTTACACAAGGTTTATTTCTATTTCTTCTGCTCCAAACTTCCTTGATGAATGTAACATTTCTCAAACACTCTTTGGATCGCATAATTTATATGTATACAAACAAATCTTCATCTCAAAAGACTAAATATTAAATTAAACAAATGACAATAAATGCAAAATAATCTCTTCAATCATCAAAATACTTTTTGAATGTATCTGTATTCTAAATACCAATTATTTAAATTGTAACTGTAGTGGAATACAATTACTTATATTTTGTATTTTAAATACGTATTCCCGTTACATGTATTCCATTACTCCCCAACCCTGGAGAGTCGCAGATAGAGCAAAGGCTTCTGAAGAGCAGAACTATTGCAGAGATTAAGGAGAACTGAAACACACATATGTTCAAGGGTGCACACAGAGCAGACTTGTGTGAAGAACGGCATGCAGGGATCAGAGTGAATCAGCAAAAACATGACCTCTCTCTGAAAGTAATTAGAGGTCAATGAGTGCCTGTAAAACAACATAAATTGAGGAGTGAGCAAGAGACTGGCAGATTAACCCTGTTAAATTGCAAAAAAAAGTTGTTGGATTACTTTTGAAATGTTCCTGCAATTTTATTTTCAATTTCATCTTGATTCAGCATCTGTCCCATTTCAAATACATTTCTTTCCACAGCATACACAATCATGATTTTTGTGAGTCTTTGACAGGCTTACACCTAAATGGCATGGAATAATTGCATCAGCTGCTTCAGGACTTTGTGAATGGCTTAAACTCTTTGACAGCTGACTTCTTACATTAACAGAAGTTTTCCAAAAATTTAACAAACCCTTATGATGCCAAAGCCGATCTCTAAAATGGAAAAAAGACAATAATTTTACAGAACAGTGCGAAAGTGCCTATAAGATGGCTACAAATCCCCTCCTATGCAGAGGGGAAAAAATATAGAGGCAGACTTGTATTCAAAAAAGTCATCACTACCTACGGGTACATGATTTAAGGTTAGGTTTTCCACTTTGAGTTTACAGTGGCAGTAGACTTTGGGCCGATATGCCAGACAAGTTATATCGTGTTTTTCTGTTCTTGAAAAATTCCATAATTTTTTGGGGTGATCTTTTGCCACTTTTTAACCTACAGAGAAAGATGAAAGTGGACATGAAGTCAAAAGAGAGAGGGAAATGAATGGAATGAGAACATGATATAGGTCAGAATAAAACCCTCATTTCCCAAATGAGCACCATATCACATGTGTGCGCTAACTGCTAGGCCACATCTCCAACCAGTTTTTGACCTTACTCATCTCATGGCAATACATCATGGCTCAAGCTTCAAAATTCACTTTATTTTCATTCAGCACTAACTGTACACAGGTACAGTGTACAAGAGAGAACAAAATATAGGGTACAATGGGACTAAAGGTACACCTTAAGAAACATTTGCCGTTTAAAATATATTTATTTTTATTGAATATTGACTGAGAAACAAATATTTGAGTGAATTCGAGTGAAAACAAATATTAGCAGATGGCTGTTTTGATTATAATTCAGTTTTTTTGTTTAAAGTTGGGGGGTTTCATAACATCTTAAGTATTTTATAAACAAATTCGGATCTGTCAATGTGAGCCCACTTTGAAAATGTTTCATAGCTAATCTGTTCGAAAAACAATGTGCTTTATGGGGGACTTTAGCCTCTGCAACAATGGGGACTTTTACCCCAAATACTTTCAAACAAGCCAGGCACTAAGATGTAAGGTGGGCCATTAGACACTACAGATGGGCCGAACAGTTGGAAGGATTGGTGTGGTTGTCATGATTGGGTAGGCCAGGCCCATCCCGGCACCCCTGTGCAGCCGGGCCTGCTTCCACATTTCACAGTTAATTGAAAAACGTTTAATTTAATTACCTTGAAAAAATGTAAAATAACAAATAAATATTTCAAAAAATAATTGTGATGATTTCAGAGATTTTCATTAGCCACATTAACTTGCAACATTTAAAAAAAGATTAAACATTAAATCAAATTATCCCAAAATCAACCTTTAGACATTACATGCAATGATCTCACGGATCAGGAAAGTTTTGCAGTGCATACAGTGACAAACAGGTGTTAAAGGAAAGTGTTGTGGTAGTTTTGTTGCTATTCTGTGTTTTGGGAGGAAATAAAATCAATTGAGCCTTTTGCCCCAGGGGGCCTTTAGTCCCGTTGTACCCTAATACCAGCAAGGGCAATAATAAAGTCATTAAATAGAAGTCTTCCACACAAGAGAAGAAATGTCTTTAAAAGTCCTGCTTTTCTGCAGAGTCCCAGGACCAATATTCAGCACCTTGCTCAACCCACCCAAAGCCGGAGGGAGTCCCATCTGTACACTGTTGAGCTATAGGCTGTCAAGGTGGGACTTGAATGACAGAAGCACTTTCCACACACTATCCTAATTGGCAGAATGGAAAAAAGTCTGAAATCATCAAATCTTCTGACACTTCATCTTTGCGTTTTCATAATCAGACACAGGCACGGTTCAACATTAGGAGCGATTTGTTTGTCTGTTTGTTTATTTATATGTTTATTTTCGGGTGCACGAAAAACTGTGGGAAAATCGCTTGCGTTGCACATATTCTCCCTGTGATCGCATGTTTTTCGCTTTGTCTATTCAGCAAACAGCGTGTCAGCGCGAGTGTGTGCGCGCGCCTGTGTGTGACAGCCAGTTGAGCAGCGGCAAGGGTCGCTCACTCACCATCTGTAAATTGCTTTTTTTTTTCTTCTTCTTCTTCTTCTTCGGGGGTCGGTGCTGTGCCGTGGCTCCGCTCGCTGTGTGGAGGGAGCTGCAGTAGCCTAATGAGTTTGTCGGCGTTTGGGGATCGCGCACCGTGCGCGCCCCGGGTCACTAATTCAATCCTGAGAGCGTTTCAAGTAATTATTAATACCTGCTAAGCGTTCATGGAGCTTATAGGCGATTCATCAAGCTGTCGATTTTTTTTAGGGGTTGCGACATTTTGTGTCTATGATTTCAAACACGTCCAATAAATGTGGTCAGTGCACGCACTATGCAGGGCTCCAGAGAGGAGGCTTAGTGTAACCTTTCGAAAATAACCATTATGAATTCCATTGATAATTTAGTTCTACAATGTACTTATGTTTTTATAGTGTTTGCTTGTTTAATCTATTGTTTCAGATAATTTCAGCATATGCAGGCCTACCCCTACCCCATAAGCACTGGCTTATGCAAGTGTACACACAATATACACATTTCCAAAGTGCCCCTATAAATGTGTGTGAAGTGCATTGTGTGTGAAAATGTGTGTCTGCCTCTCTTGTAAGCTGAGCCATAGAGACGCTGACTACAGGGGAATCTCATCAGCAATGCAGCCTAGACGCCAAAGAACACAGTACCTCTTCCTCTCCCTACTTTACTCTGTCTCTTCTCCCCTCTCTCATTAAATGCACCTTGGCCTAGGGCTACCATGCAAGAACAAATGTGTGCCTGTTGGGACAAAGCATCCATCTCGAACGCACTGTCGCAGAAAGAGAAGCATCAAGCCACATTAATGCAAAAATACAGCAAGACTCATTGTTCTTATTCAGACCATTCAAACGCACAGGTTGTTATTGTACATGAAGGATGAGCGCTGAAGCAAGGTGGACTTATACATTCAAACACATGCACACATGTTTATACTACATTGTGTGGACCAAATGAGATCACCTACCTTGTGGGAAATGGCTTATTACACATACTAAACTGTGTTTTTTTTTTTTTGAAAATGTAAAAATGCAAAAAGGTTTCTGTGAGGGTTAGGTTTAGCGGTAGGGGAAAGAAATGATTATTAGATCTGTATAAAATCCATAAAATGCATGGACGTCTATGGAGAGTCCCCACAATGACATAAAATCACATTAGTTTACACCTTCTGTACAATTTAAGAAAAGCACAGTGTGTGTGTGTGTGTGTGTGTGTGTGTGTGTGTGTGTGTGTTTTAGGTGTTCTGTTGGGATGAAGTGATGCCTGTCACACACATTGTCTCCTCTGACACAGCATAAATCAGAGGAAGTCAGGAAAGAAGAGTGGGGGAAGGGTTTGAGAGTACACTGAGATTGAGATTCAGTCTGGGACAATGCTTTAGTTGAACAAGGAGAGACAGCATCTCAATGGCCATCTCTTGCTAACCAAACATGGCCTGTTATGTTCATAACACAGAAACATGACAAATGTCATGTTTATTAACTCAGTGCATGTCAAACACCCTGAATTTCCATTTGACAAAGATACATGCAGGCCCTTATGAATCACTTCACTTTTACATTCTCCTTTTGTTGTTGGTGATTCACATCCTTCTTGCATATCACCACCTACTGGGCAGGGAGGAATATTTCTTATAGAAAGTAACTTAAAAATGGATATTTTTCACCCACACCACCTATCAAATCGTGTCTGAACAAATGGCTTTAACCACTGGAGTGATATGGATTATCTATGCTTCTATGCTACCTTTATGTGGAATTTGGAGCTTCCAAATTTTGGCACCCATTCACTTGCATTGTGAGGACCTACAGAGCTGAAACATACGTTTGTAATTTCTGTTCTGCAGAAGAAAGAAAATCATACACATCTGGGATGCCAGGAGGGTGAGTAAATCATAACAGAATTTACATTTTTGGGGGAACTTCACCTTTAAAGCAGGTCTGTTGAGAACTGTTTGACTTCTGGATGCATGAAAGGTGGGATGGGAGGGGGTCACACTCTTCAGAATATTCAGTCATCCATTCATTGCTCTATTATCATCATGACTTACATATTGCAATAAAAAGTACTGTAACTGAAGAAAGTATTTTTTTCAATCAATCAATCAAACAATCAATCAATCAATCAATCAAACAGTGTGAGAGAGGAAATGTTTCTGCTTTTTTTAGGCAACCACTATTAGACACCTCTCTTCAGAGAACTAGGCGATCTAATCCTCCCTCACTTTCTCTTTTTGCAGGCAGTGATACTGTGGACAAAAAAATGCCAGAAGCAGCAGAGATTAAGTGGAACACTTGGAGACTAACCATTTACTTAAGCCTTACTGATACAACAACAACAGGTGAAAAATCCGCCCTAAACACTGAAGTTGAGCAACCAACTGTCTGTTTCTGTTTTCACACAGTCTCAATCCTCTTTGCTTTCATTGTTTTACAAATCTGCAAGAGGCCGATAGACAGACTTTTAACAGTATGGAAAATTAAATTCGAAATTGGAAGATGCAGATTTGTGACAAATTAATAATGTTAACGTCATAAAGACTTAGGTGACTTACGTCAGTTACGTATTACAGAGCCGTTAATTCTGGTCTAACAATCCAAATGAAGATTTTTTTTTTTTTTTTTGACATAAATACCAACAAAGAAACATTCTTTCATTGTAAGATTTTTCTGGGATCAGAACACTGTCGCAAATCCTGAATGCCTTGATGAAGGTAAAGTAAATAGCGGTCTTGTAGGAACTGAGAGTATGTACATATAGGTTAACGTTTGTCATTATAAAAATGTTGTAACAAATGTTCGCGGGATTATCATAACATATCAGTATTTAAAGTCTCAATTTTATTAATCGAGTAAACGAAAAAGTGATCGCGAGCCACCAAAAAATTAAATAAAAAAAATTATCGAATTATTCTTTTGAAACAGTTTAGTTCCACCCAACATTATTTAAATATATTTTTTCTCCATTGCAAATGCGAGGATTTACGAATAATAATAATAATAATAATAATAATAATATTTAAAACAACATTTCCATTTAACCTCCACATTGTTTATGCGTTCGCCCATATTTCGCCTTGCATCCAATTAAAAATTAAAGGTCTAAATCAAAACAAAACTGTTTTATTTCAAAATAAAGAAATAATAAGTTATACATCCAGGTAACAAAACAAACTTGTCTATGCCACTTTGGGATTTAGCCCTCATAGTTCATTATAACTAAGAATTAAAATAAATTGCCTATTGAATAGAAATGTATATCACAAGAACTAGTATTTATTGAAACGTGACGTAATACAATATCTGATGTGATTGAAACAGCAGTGTTTCCTTTTTAAAATATGCATTCTGTGCAGTGAAGCATGGTGTTTTAAAAGATATAACGTGTCTTTTCCCATTTTTATAACATAACATTATGCCTAATAGATATCATTGGGGGAAAATTTATGTTGTTATTTTAACTAGACATTTCATTTTTCTATAGGCCTACCCACCAAAAGACACTTGTTGATTCACAGGGAGACAAACCGAAGCGTTTGACAGAACTTTTTATTAAACATTATGAAAACAAAATTCTGAACAACATTCCATTTTGAAACATTTTGGTTTGGACTTACTGACACTTAAGGACATTTATATTTTTCGATAAATATATAGAAATTATAGGCTATGTACAGTTTTTCATTTTATTTATTTCATTTTTTTACATAAGACAGCACACAGGACAGCATATGTGGTGATGTAACCTCGAGCTGCGGTGCCTCAAATTAGACCAATAAACAGAGAGATTGCTCCATACAGAACTGCATCATAATTTAGTCCACAATTTTTAATCAAAGTTAACATGGGTTATCAAGTGAGAATTTCAAGCAGAAATTAATCCAAGTAAGGGATTATACGTGGGGGCCTTATTTTAGAAGTCTGGGCGACATCATTTTATGTCTGTTATGGAACTAAGCATGCGCAGGACAGAGATAGATTGAAAACTGACTAGAGATAAAATAATTTTGAAATCCACTTTGGCAAATTCTATTTGATTTTTTTCCCCATCCACCCTGAACTAGGCAATATTTCGATTTTAAATGATCACGATCAAATGCGTATAATAACTTTGCTCGCAGGTCCCTTTATTATTTTAGAATAATATCCGTAAGTAATCTTGTGGCATCTACCAAGAATAATTGAATGTGTTTGGAAGTCTATTATCATCCCAACGTTCCAATGCAAAACAATAGGCAACAACTTAAGAGTCGAGGCTACATGATGCAGCGTAGGATTTTTTTTATCGTCGGCTGCCATATTTAAAGTAAAATGTTTTTTCATTCATAATTAATAATAATAATAAAAGCTTAAAAGAGATGGTGGATTTTAGTCATTAAAATTGCTACGTCTTACCAGTCAGTCTTCTACATTAATTTATGTTGAAGTACAAAATTCACATGATCAGAGCTTCTGTTAATTGCTTTCGAATTTGGTGCATAGAGAACTAGCAGCAATTTGAATCCTTGTGTTTATGGTGGACTTTATGGTCAACTTTAGATCGAGTAACTATGTCCACCACAACAGCAATTCGATCAGCACAGAGGAAAATAAATTTCATATAAATCCCAATTCTTCGAATTATAGTGCAGTAGGCTTCTTTTGAAATTGTACGTATTCAATAGGATGATAGTATCTTCGTTATTTGCATGCTATTACATACAAACATTTTATTAAGACGTTTTAAATAATCAAGCAAGAAGGACTTTAAAAAGAAAGGTAAATTAACACACCAATTGACCTCTCTACATATGTACAAGTGGGAATAAATAACTCTTAAACTCTTGCTCAATTGTGGTTTTTTTTCTTTTTTCGTTAGTCCTTATTCTGTACTTTTAAAACAACAATAATAGGCTAATAATAAAAATAAGAACGGATTTCATGTGATTTTATAGGTAACTCATGAGCTCCTCATAACTACACGGTTTGTGTCGAACAGGAGAGGAAAAAAGGAGATAAGAGAGTGGTTAAGGGCCATGCTTTTCATCATCCAAGTGCTGTATGGGAAAATAGAAAGTACTTGGCGAGTTCGGAGTACCATACATGTCCCGCATGCAGGATTGGTGGGGTAATGCAGACTTGAGCAATGCTCGAGGGCCCTCGAAGTTCACAGGTCCCCTAAACCTCAGTTCATGACAAAATTGAGGGAAGTAAATGCTGTATTGCTATCTCTCTTGCTTGCTTATAAGTGTTTTAGTAATATTGTTTCTTCCAAAGTCCCGTCAAAAGCTGGAGTTTCGTAAGTCTAATTGCCATTAGGACTCGTCATTCCGTTAAGACAAGGAAAATATAATCACGGAAGCGGTTTAATGACTGAGCGACGCACCTGTGTCCCTAAACATGTCAGACATTGCCATTAGCTTATCAATAAAAAAAAAAAAAAAAAAATAAATAAAAAAAAAAAAAAAAAGAAACAACACACGAATCTACAGAGTCCTGGTGTGTCTTTGGAGGTTTTGTGTGATCCCATATTTAGATCAGAGGTCTTATGAAGTAGAAAAGTCCGTGCAGTATCTGTCGAAGATAACCTTAACATTACACTATCCTTAAGACTTTTATGGTGCAATAATATAAGTACACAAACAATGAAGTGTGAGCTTTAAGTATTGCGCTGTATGTACAGTAATGCAAGTGTACAGAGTCTTTAAGATAGGAAGAACTGTAAATAAAATTCACAATGAAAATAATAAAAATTTAGGTAAAAACCGAATACGTTGATGTGGAAAAGGTCTTTAACAAGAACCACTCTCACATGAAGAATTCCGTGGAAGTGGTTTTGCCGTGAGTGCCGTTGGACGGGTCCCGAGAGTTGCCGCCACAGCCACCGTTATAGGTTCGACTCGCCAGCTTCTCGTACTTCTCCTTGTACAGATCCCGCTCTTTGATCAGGCGCGCCACGTCTTGCTTGAGTTGCTCCACTTGGCTCTGGAGCGTGCACTTTTCGCTCTCTAGCATGTGCCGCTGCTGCACGCGCTTGTAGCGGCACGACTGCGCGTAGCCCCTGTTCTTCAGGGTTCGACGTTTCTGCTTGAGGCGGATCACCTCTTCTTTGCTGAAGCCTCGCAGTTGCCGGTTGAGCTCGCGCACCGTCATGCTTACCAGCTGCTCGTCTGAGAAGCGGTCGTCGATGCGCGTGTGGTGGCCGTGGTGATGGTGGTGGTGGTGGTGCGCCGGATGGTGGTGACCGTTCGTGGCCGCCGAGAGGTCTTCTCCAACGTACTGTTGACCGCGGAATCCCTCGTAGGGCTGGTGGTGATGGTGGTGGTGATGCGCGTTACCGATGAGCGCTTCCACTGCGTCCTCTGGGGTCAGGTTTAGGGCCTCTGGAGTGATGTGATGCTGGTAGTTCGGAATCCAGTAGAGGTCTTCCAGCTGTGGCTTGCCCGAAGAGCTTTGGGTATTGTTGTTGTTGCCGCCACTGTTGTTGTTGTTGTTATTATTATTGTTAATGACGCCATTTCCGAGGTTCTGACCAGGCTGCGACCCAGGACTGGGGGCACAGAAACTCGGGGAGGAAGGCACGGAGGAGCAGGGCGTACTGATGGGAGTGGAGGACAGCGAGCCCGGGGGCAGGCGGTGGCAATAGCGGTCGGCCTCCGGGGGCTCTTTCTTGACCTCAAACTTCATGAGGTCGAAGTCGTTGACATATTCTATAGCCAAAGGGCTGTTGGGCAAATCTGCGCTCATGGCGAGATCGGTGGCCATGTCAGTCCATGCGACGACTCCTGCCCTTACAGCCAAAGTGACAGGTGTGGGTTTCACCGGGATTATGATGAAAATGAGTGACCCGTGTTTATTACATATGCACGAGCACAGAGGGGCTGATTAGTCCTTCAGACGGCTTCTATTTATAGTGCAGCTAGATGCGAATGCCCATGCATGTAAATTTACTTGTACACCTGCCAGTTTGCCTCTGCAACTTCTCTTGTTGACAACTTCTACCAGGTCAAATTCCTATCTCATGCCAGGGCGGCGGAAACTTGAGACTCGTGAATTCAAAACCACCAACCGACTTGCCCTAGCTTCACCGTACTAAAGCAGAGACATGTGGTTTCAGAGCAATCGTCCTTTGAAGAAAAGTGTCGAAGAGTCTTGTATTTGATCTCTTTCAAATATCCTTCTTCACCTCCGGGCTTTAAGTTCCGTCTCCTGACTGGAGGCAACAAAGTAGGGACGAGAACTTTCCTTACACGCTGAGAAAAGTCTTAAGCAGTCCACTACACACTCAGGCGTCAAGTTCAGAAAACGTTCGACTTTACCTCTCGAGTCCAGTGGAATGTTGATGCTGTTGTTTACAGAGTCACCAGCAAACACGAGCGGCAACAATGTGTGACAAATCACAGTAAGTTCCTCTGGTGGAACGCCCCGGCGGAGCCCGAAGAAAGATGTTCTGAAATCTGGCCGCAATTTCTGGCTCCGTATCTTTTCACCGCCTCGCGCTACTTTAATATCTGTCGGTTATAAAGTTATATAGACTGCTGTCAACGTTGTTTCATTGATGGCTTGAGCTTGTTTTTTCACTATTGTCCACCGCTGACACGCAGTATCACTGAAGCACTGAAACGGGCAATGCACCACTTTATACACATGGCCCGTCTGAGCGTCCCACCCAGAGAACGTAACGGACCAATGGGAGATGGGGCAGCAGGAGACGTGTCATATAGCAACGCCTCCGTGTAGCAGCTGAGGCGAACACGGAGCAGCTGACAGGGCGCTTAAACAGGTGTTCATCCCGCCCTCTAGCGACGCCTCTTCTGCAATCGCACGTGCAAGGTGAGCGCAAAAAAATAAAAAATAAATAATAAATAAATACATAAATAGCCCAGCTTGTCTTAGTGAGAAAATGTTTGATTATAATGTTAGAGAAGGATTTACTCTATTGTATTTAACACCCCAAAAAATAAAATCACTCCAGCTTTAAAATCTGACTTGATGAGCCACGTTATAAAATAGTTAATAAACGCACCTGTGGTCCCTTTAATTTTATTTATTAATTCTATATTCATACACCAAGTCAACATATCTAAAATATATCTTACACTTGAGCCTGTTAACTAGGCCTATATAAGTTGGCGGAAGAAATGTTTATTGTGATTATTAATGTTCAAAAATATAATTATTGATCATTTGTGCCTTATTTGCTATAATAATAATTCCACAGCTGTATAAAAAAGGAGGATAAACCGCTTAACCGTGGTAAAAATCACTAATGCACGGCCTCGAGGGGCATATTGACTTAATAGCCTATCTAGGCGTAATAACGTATTGAAAGTACAGCACGTCCTTTATAAAGAAGTACAGCTTCAATAGCTGCAAATTAAAGAAAACTGAGCTATTGCTTCACAAATGTGACAATAATATGTGATTTGTATACACATATAATTGATTTAGCAGCATATAATCTATGCATAAGGAAAACCAGCTCATCTTTTCGCTTCAAAATGAAAAGTAAAAAAAGTCTTAATGTATTGCGCAATATCAATGAACCGACATTGAGAAGAATTATGAAGCAACAATATTGTGCACTTTTCCGTTGAGCGAATGAACTTCCACCTCTGTTTGAGTTGTCTCGTTTTTAAATGCAAATGACTATTTTTTTTAATTCATTAATTATTATTTTACCGTCAAGTAGCCTAGACTATAGCCTACCCGAATTCAGAGTGAAATTTATTCAATTACGCAATTATGATTGTATTCAATCATATTTCTTGGCACAACAACCAGTTATCAAAATGTATCACATGTAGCCAATATCATAACTAAGTGCAAGGCAGGAGAATGTAAAAAGAAATATGTTAATGTATTTGGAAAGACTGTTTAAACAGTTTCAATTATGCATTAAACAAAATATTTCCTCGATGTTCTGTAACCTCATGAACAATCATTCAGTGCATTGATCTGATGGTATAACAGACGCAACTTGCCTCCTCGCTTATATGACCAATTGGCAGTGATGAACTCAATAACGCGTGATCTAGCAATAAAATCAATCCACATTTCCGCCGGATAGGGAAAATACGCAATTTGTGCGGGTGAGTTAATTATGATCCGCCTCGCTAGTGTACTAGCCACGCTCCGGATTACTTTTGCAATTAACCTCTAATTGCATCTCGACTCATCTGCGCGGATCGACAAATAATTAAGCCACACGAAGCACGCGCCTTCATCACCGCAGCATATGTCTTAATCAGAGAAGCCAACCTCGCGCGGAAGGAAATACCCAAAGATGAGGGTCAGTGTAACACCCGTGAAATGTTAAGGGCAGGTAAGAATAGAATACAGATCCATTTATTAATTTTAAAGAAAAAGACAAACGCACACACAATGAAGATATATACACTAGATGAATGATCTTAATTACTATGCTTTTGACAGGTTCATGAGATGATTTACAGTCAGATGCAGAGTTCAGTAATGCCTCACTCTGTAATTAGCATCAGATGTTTAATACTGGTGAGTCTGTACCAATGCACTAGTTGCATTGCTTTATTACAAATTTGAAATAAAAAGCACAATTTATTATATCCACACTACTGGAAAAATAGAGATCATTTTGCAAAAGTCGGTCTTTGTGCCCATGTCCTCTGCTAACCTTATGCAACATGTAATGCATTTCTTTACAGGTACCAATGAGTGAAATACAGAAGTGTAAAAGACCCAAATCTGCCAACGTATGGGGGAAAAAAAAACTTTAAGAGGACAGGAGAAATCATATCAAGGTATTTGAAGCTGAAGGTGTGCTAAGTCATTATGGGAGGGTTTTATCAAATAAGCATGAGTGGACCCTAAAGTCCAAGCTAAGCAGTCCTCTTTGAAAATGCCACATTTAAGAATATCCGCCATCGTCCATTCAGTGAGCTGAGGTAGGTGTGCATGGATGTGGCTGAGGGCTTGAGACATAAATTCTGAAGTCAGGGCTTTCATTGTTCCTTTGCATATTGGGAGTTAGCTGCTGGTGCATTTCTACCGATTTAAGCAAAATGGACATCAGCACGTCCAAGGTGAAAAAAAAGCGTATTATAAAGTGAAAGAGAGAAGGGGGTTTGGACTAGACACCCTGTGAAAATGACTGAGACGGATTTGTCCAGTTAACCCCTCTTTAGCCAGAGTAGTTGAGAGGTGGAGTATAAGGGGTTATCAGAGGCAGGTTTGGAAAGCAGTATTTTGTGGGCCGCAAAATCTCACAAATGCCCGTTCAAAGATTCAACAGTAATCGTTTGACTACATTCAAACTAACAAGTATACAAACTTCTCTGAAGTTCTCAGCAAAAAAAGTGAGTTATGGAAACAGCAAGGCGACAGGAAAGAGCATGTTAAATGTAGAAAAGAAAAGACTGACTGAATCAAAAAGGGTTGAAATGGACTGGAAGACATTTTTAGAAATGGGCTGAAATTTGAAGCTCTATGGCAGAAGGGAAAAAGGGCACCAAAAAGTAAACAGCAGAAACAGTATGAAACAAAGATGGAGACAAAACAGGAGAAACTGGGCAAAAGCAGAGAAGAACAAAAAGGGACGGAGGAGTTATACTAATGAATAACTACTTGCAGTGAAAGTATGATCTTTATTGATGGGGTGGACTCTTTGCTGAGCTGTAACAAGTTTGTCTTTTTTATGCCTAGGGGGATCTATTGAGGTGGAGAAAAATTACATTTGACCTTTCATTTGTTCCTTTTTCTCATTCAAGTGAGATTGTCTTCGAAAAAATGTGAATGTTTTTCTCATTTCTTCCTCACTCTGCTCCTCCATTCTCTTTCACATGCGCTTTTACTAAAAATTGAAATATTGATCTTAATTAGAGTTTGCCGAGCTCAGCAGCTCACGTTGAGCTTTGAGAGAAGCGGCACCAGACATCTGTCTAAGGCACTTACATCCTTGCCATCAGAGCGAGGGAAGGGGAGGGTGAGAAAAGAAAGAGTGATGGCTCCATGAATTTCTTTCTCTTTCCATACAGATAACAAAATTGTTGAGTGACCGTAGTTAAAGAGCATCATGAATACGATTACAAAAAGTCACCCCACTTCATTGTTTCAGAATGCCTCTTTTCCTTTCTCAAATTATTATTTTTTTTGCATAAATATGACACTTCAATCACAGGCTATGCTAAGATCATGAGTTTTTTGCCCCGCCAAGGCAAACCACATTACTACACATATCACTGTCTTTGACATG
Source organism: Moxostoma hubbsi (assembly GCA_032164185.1). Lineage (NCBI taxonomy): Eukaryota > Metazoa > Chordata > Actinopteri > Cypriniformes > Catostomidae > Moxostoma > Moxostoma hubbsi. The sequence continues at coordinate 25,912,537 of JAVLUX010000017.1, forward strand.
TCTGGAACAGAGGGGGTTTTCTCAACTATACTCAGATTCAGAGAAAATGGAGAGACATTATTAAACGTTATAATCAACATTTGGATGGACAATAAAAAATGTTTTAATGCATTTTTCTGTTTTAATGTTGGCGTATTTATGGCATTTTGGCTTTGTAGGACAAGTTATAGTTTTATTTGTATCATTTGATATATTTTATTCTAGGCCTATAGGTATTTTTTTATATGAATTAACTTTTTCATATGGTTCGAAAAAAATAAATATCCCCTGAAAATCAATTCCAGGGGGCAAATATTGCCCATTCTTTAAAAACATGAAAATAAAATATACATATATGTACATACACACACACACATACACACACACATATATATACACATATGTACATACATACACACACACACATATATTATATGTTGTTGGTTCAAAACAAATGAGTCCAAGCCTCTGAAAAACATAAATTTAGAACTACAAGTATCACAGCATGGGCAGTTTCTAACATGTTATTGGAGAAACAAGTATGTGTGTGAGTGAGAGAGAGAAAGAGAGAGAGAGAGAGAGCGCTGGAGCATGTGCGATCACCTGTTGATGATGCTGTAGTCTGTTAGTCAGCTTTCTTAAGATAATGTCATTTTGGTGAAATACATCCAATTTTCTCAGTGGAAAAATAGCCATCCAAGCGGGGGGGTTTTCCTCCCTATTTTGCGGTAGCTGGTGCTCAAGTGTGTTTCACTATAGAAACTGCAATCTCCTCCACAATTTTCTCCTCTCCACTGTGGAAACTCTGGTAAGTAGTAAGCGCCTTGAGTTTGTGTAATTAATCAATCAATGTTTTGTCTCTCTGCTGTGATGAGCCTTAATGCTGAAGTTGTAAGTTTAAAGCTATTTTCTCAGTTTTAGTAGTGTAATAGTAATACGAGCGTGGAGTGCTGTTGAATATAAACACTGAGTGATGCTGACTCAATTCACGCAACCAACTGGCTCTTATTACACACAAATGGTCCTTTGCCTTCACCTGCTGGCTAAATATGTCACAAAAATTAAAGTAAAGAGGCAGATGGCTCTTAACACATCTGCACTGCTCTTACACTTTAGTTTAGACCGCACAAACACAAGCGGAGTGATACACACAGTGAAGTGTCAGAGTGCAGATGGAGAGTACTCATGGCACACCTCTCGCCCAATCAGATTCATGGACCAGAACTGTTGTGTGTGTGTGTGTGTGTGTGTGTGTGTATGTATGTATATATATATATATATATATATATATATATATATATATACACACACACACACACACACACACATATACATGACACATCAGATGAGGAACTGTTTTCCTTCCCTCGATGTCATCTCGCTCGTGAGCGCAAATGCGGCTTGCATCATGGGGACAAACGTTATCTCGTTAACACGACAGCAGGCTTGTCAGTGCCAGCGAGTTGTGTCGTGTTCCGCAGCAAGACCCTCGCCATGGTGTATTAATGCCCCGTCGTTGCTGGCGATGATGGTTAACCAGGTTTCCTGTAGCGACCGGCAGTCGTTTGTCACAGAGCAGAGTATAAGGCCTTGGTTCAACGACGCATTAATAGTCTGAATATCAGCAGTCTCCACACAGCGAGGGGTGTTCAAGGGATTACGGCTACCATCATCCTCTCTGTACCACTGTTTAACACTCAACACACTAATTACATTACCTTACAGAGAAGAGGGGGAGAAGGAGAACAGCGACAGACAGGCTCATCTATGAATGGATCCTTAATCAAGTATGTGTTTTAGGAAGAGACAGGGAGGGGAGAAAGGAAAATGTAATTGTCAGAAATTAGTTGTGATGGATTGGTCAGACAGCAGTTACAGAGAGAAGATAAATTCATTTTGAAGAGTGTGAGAGAGGTGTTTTTTCCCATTTCCTATAGATTCCTTAAGACTCAATTACAGTGACAGACACCACAACCATGCTCAATGTATTTTACATCCACTGGTTTCACAACACACTTAGGAATGCAGATACTTTTAACGTTAAACGATAATGTTATTTATAGAAAATAACATGCGAGTAGTGGCTTGTGATGTCATTTTTTAAATACATTTATGGCATTACCCGAAAGGTGACAAGGTGTGTGTACACATCAGTGTCAGACATTTTATTTTGACTTTTGCATTAAGCGGCAGAATTTGACCCCAAAGATTCGATTTTTCTGGGGCATTTTTACCTTTATGAGGGCATATATTCTTTCTACATATTTAAACAAGATTACAAAGTTGAACAGTTTCTTCTGAATGTTCAAGCACCCATTACACCAAGTTGCTGACAAGCTCCAGCTCCCATTAGACATCTCTGCATCAGTTGAGGTGCGTTTACCCACTCCTGTGGTGTAAACCTACTCCAGAAGTGTGTTAAGTCAGCAGTGTGGGAGACCTGTGTTCTTGTTCTATGTTGAAACCAGGTAGTAATCATGTTTGCATAATCAGTGACGATCATGATTCGGAGGTTCCATTTTCCCTTTAACATTACATTTTTACTCTACTGACGGTTAAGCCCAAAGTACACTTCAGTTAGACGTGAACACTAGGCATCTGCGTACAGGACGGGTGTTGCAAATTTCCTCATCAGCAGAGTACTTGAGCACTGAACTTTCTAACCTGCATTACAAAACTGTGAATGTGCATGGAATAATTTGCACTAATTAGTGGGTCTACAAGGTGGCAACATGCACAACTGAACTGTTGATGTCACAATAAAGCACAGTTCAATTAAATATACTTTGAAAGGCATGAGTTCGACTGTAGGCAGACCCCAAGCGTTCACATCAAAAACCGAAGTATACTTTGGGCTATAGGTTTATGTTGTAAGGTAGATATAATACAATATGCTTTAATTTTTACTATATGATCACTTTTACAGCTAAAAATAACTCACATTAAAGCTTGCTTTTGTCACCCCTTTGTGGGAATTTCACCAGTTTCTTAAATATGCATTCCGCTTCACTGTTTTCCATCCAGTTTTTACCATCATTTTACTCGCTTCACAACTTGCTTTTGGTGCCCCTACTTGGACATTTCACTTGGAAAATGGAGCTCACATGTGCCCATACGTTCAACAACACTTAATGATCTAAAAAAAACTATTCACGAGTTCACTGGTTCATAGAGTCCTGGAGCACATTAAGGTTTTTAATGGATTTAATAATGGTGGGGCAGAAGTTCAGGCTACATTTACAGTTGTATTTATGACCTAATAGTAGTTTTCCACCTGTTGTCTTAGTGATGTTTAAGTCACTGCATAAAGGTCTGAGAAAAGAAGCTGCATAGTTGTTTGGATTTGCTAGTATTTAAAAATAATCTAAAATCAAAATCAAAAGGTAGAGGTGAAGGCCGTGCCGATACCATCACTGTTAATACTAGCGATGATTTGTCTGCCACTAGGTGAAAGTTATGCATAATAATTAAATTCTCTAAATTTAAGGGAGCCTACATCCAAATCCTGACAAAAAATAAAATATGCCTGCCATTCAGTAAGGACACAATAAAGTTCTGCACAAAAGGAAGTCTATATTTCGATTCTTCTCATTTCTTGCATACAGTTAATTTATACTACCACATTCTTATGAACATACTGTCTTTGTTTATATCGCTGGTGCTTGACAGGGAATGGACTACAATGGAATGCAAATGGTGCAATAACATAGAACTTCAGAATTAAATTTTACTTGACCCAGCCCTTTAGCGGTTTGTGTACACAATTTCACTAAACCCATTTGTGCCTAAACTCTTGCACGAAACTCTTGTACGAAAATGCCAAAACTCCAGGCAATGTCCACTGACTTTTCATGTACGATATATAGCGTAACATTGCACTTCGAGCTTGCACTCATAAAATTGGGCCCTATGACTTATCCATTTATGTCAGATACGTCAATTTAACAAATTCATTATCTCAACATTGAGAATTTTTTAACAAAATCAACATGAACTGATTTTATGCTATGCCATGTATAACTAGGACTATAAAATAATATTAATATCTATATCAGATGTTACAAAAACAAAAAAGTAATTAAAGAAAAATAAACAAGAATTTAAGGGCATTTATTTTTTTTGCCCCCTCATTTAAAAATATGTTGCATTTTTGCCATTTGTTTTGGTATATTTGCCCTAAGCTCCATTAATTTCTGACCCTAGTACACATACACAATCCTGCATACACATTTACTAACAGGAGTTCTCACAAATGCAAATAAACACACCCGCAAAAAGAGCCACAATAAAGCAAATCTTTAAGCGATTTTTATTTCACATGTTTTCAATTGTTTGAAAATACAACAACTGCTCGAGAGTACATTCTATGCAATAAAATTATTTATTTACACTATAAATCACTAAAGAAACAGATTTAAAAATCCCTGAGCATTACTTTACACTTTGAAAATAACTCATGGACTCATAAAAGTAAACTTCAGCATATTTTTTTTATGAATGAGCATTTCATCAAACTGAGATCTGCTCCATTTTTGTAACATTTAAGAAAAATTCTGAGAAAATTACAACTTGGAATTCTTGAAACTATACATGTGACACTGCCACTAATAGTATATATATATAATTATTTTTTGTTTTACTCTCTGTGTACACCTAATGTAAATATGTCTTTCTAATTTTTTTAAAGTTCCAGAAGGTCGTTGTCTAAAAAAATGACATATGTTTTATAGTTTACTACCGATAATAAAAACCCACCATAATAAGACAGTTGACCACAGCCTTCCTTTGGTAATTGTTAGAAGCGTGGCTTGATGTGTAGTGTCTTTCCTGAAACAAAGAGAAAAGACAGGAGAGGGGAGAAATTCCACAATGAAACACTGAACAGTGCAAAAGGAAAAAAATATATGCTATTCTGTTACTCTGAATATAGGCCTTTCATGTTCTTGGCCATTGTGGCTGTTTGTTGGTTACACGACTGTAATGAACACAGAAAATGAATAGGAGGCAGAGGAAAATATGATTTGGGGAAAAAAAGAGAAAGGTGAGAAATAAATAGCACCAGCAATGACAGGAATAGCTATCACTCTGTTTTAACTGATAAAGGAATGACACAGGAGTGTGTGATTGTGTCAGAGTGAGCGATAGCACAGAGACAGAGGTAGGGAGAGAAGATGCAAGCAGTGATGCATTGAGTCTGTGCTAATTTATGCAAAGCTGAGAGAAGTTTGTCTGGACAGCCAGGATCTTTAGTGAGAGTGAGGCTCACATTAGTAACAATTAACTGCTCTTTCTGTTTGTACGTGTGTGCGCGTGGTTGTACCAGAAGGAGATAACAGAGTAACCTCAGACTATGATTGGCGAGCAGGTGAGCGTGTCTGTTTGCAGCACTTGTTCAGTCAACAGGAAGGGAAAGTGACATGTGAAAGGCCATGGTGGTCTGGTGGGCACCTGTGCTATTCTGAGAGGCACGCCTGCCATCAATGATGACAAAGGGGAACCGATGGGGAACTTGGCATGGCAGATATATTGGAAGTTGACATAAAGATATATGTGTGTGTGTGTGTGTACAAGCACAAACTTTGTATAAACATGCAGACATAACAGAAATAATCCTGCCATGTCTCATTAAAGCTATGGAAATAGAAGGAAAGCAATTCTAAAGTAATGAGAGATGTGATCATGAGATAAAAGAGGTAAACATGTATAAATGTTTACACATAGAGAGATAGGAATGCTGTATGTGTATCTGTGTGTACCAGGCTCTAGTCTGCCCATGTCATAGTGTGGTACAGAGACTGTTAGGGTGTGAGTTCAGAGGTTAATCACAGCAGTTTCTGTATTGCAGTAGCTAATTCCATCCTTGTCTCTTGAACATTACGTGACTGTAGCAATATTTCTGTAAAACAAAATTATGTGCCTTATTACATATTTGGCTGTAGTTTCCCAGTGAAATGTCCAGCGTAGGGTGCAAAAAGTGAGAGAAATGGTCTCGTAATCAGACAAGGTTTTCACGGGAATATTAAATGGAGGTTTTTAAGAGTAAAACGTGCCTCCCTAACCTAAATCTTTAACCTAAACCTAACAAATTTTGATCTAAAATCAAATGAGAGACCCGCAACCAACACCTAAATCTAATCGAGTGTCCAAACACAAAACGAGAAATGAAAAGCATATTCTAAAGCAACCACATCATCTTGTGTCGCTTCTATTACACCTTCGCCTCATGTGTCTTCAGAGTCCAAAGTCCAACACTCGCTACCATGGAAGCAAATCACATTGGAATAAGTGTAGACTTATGTTTGTAACACAAGTGTTAAAATATATCATTTTTTTAACTTATGTTTCAGAGTAAAATATTTTGCTATCATAACTTAGTAGTGTGTGAGTAATAGTGTGAACAATAAGTGTTTATGAAGTCCTAATCAGTCGTTAAACACGTGATTTGTGTGAAAGTGACTAAAACCCAGTTGTAGTAGTGCCTCTAGAGTTTATTTCACCAGGAAATTGTGACGAAACATAGAATTTCTATAGAATCATTCATTCTATCAGGAAGTCTTGCAGATTTGAGTTAAGTTTAAGATTACATTTATTTGATGAATATGAAAATAGATTGTAAGCAGATTTATAAAGCAATGGCTGATGCATGATTGGCTAGGAGTTACCTAGCTAATGGTGCGATGATGTACAGCTGTATGTCTTCCCACTAGAACTACGCTGCGCTTACATTTCTATGAGACTATGTTGGCTAATTCAATAAAGGAAGTATGAAAGCTTAAGAAAAGAGAAGACAAACAGAGAAAAGTTCAGTTAAATTATAAAAAGGATTCAGCTTCTCAGAACTGGTGGGAGAAGTTGATCATTACTTACTGTGAGAATGTGTGTGAGTTTGTGGTGACGCAGTTGATAAGTTTGGCTTATTGAGTGTAGAGAGAGTAAGACACAGTTCCATAGGGGTTCGACTTGTGTGTGTGTGTGTGTGTGTGTGTGTGTGTGTGTGTGAGAGAGAGAGAGACAGAGAGAGCGAGCGAGCGAGCGAGAGAGGATATGGGGCCCCTCTCCACTAATCCTCTATCAGTCAGACTGACATACCAGCTTCAGCTGTGCCTGTCCTTAACAAGAAACCTAAATATTAGTACCACCTCAGTAAGTATTATATACCTCATGTACTCGCTCTTAAATAATATCAACTCCCATGATATTATTAACCCTCTCACTACGTATTAAATAGTCTAACTACTTTTTCCATAAATATTTATTACCTCACATTTTATATACTGAAACAAATATTTGGACAGTTAAGCCACACTTAAAAAAAAAAATATTTTTGGTTACTCAAATTATGCTAGACCTTTTCTTATCCATTTTTGCAATTAGTGGTAACACTTTACAATAAGGTTGCATTTGTTAGCATTAGTTAACTTCATTAGTTAACACGAACTAACAATGAACAATCATTTTACAGCACTTATTAATCTTGGTTAAAGGAGTAGTTCACCCAAAAATGAAAATTCTCTCATTTACTCACCCATATAACATCCCAGACGTGTGTGACTTTCTTTCTTCAGCAGAAGACAAATTAAGATTTTTAGAAGAATTCATCAGCTCTTTTGGTCCACACAATGCAAGTAAATGTATATAACAATTTTGAAGCTCCAAAAATCACTATGACTCCAGTACAGTGGTTAAATCAATGTCTCTAGAAGCGATTTGATAGGTGTGGGTTAGAAACAGATTAATATTTATGTCCACTTTTACTATAAATTCTTCTCCCTGCTCAGTCAGCCTCCACTTTAACTTTCACATTCTTCATGCATACACTACTGGGCATGGAGAAAAATGTTAACATTTTGACATATAAGAGGTCATTCTACTATACAAAAATACTGTAAATTCCAGAACTCAAAACTTAATACCAAATGTAATAAAAGCATTTTTTGAAACCAAGCTTCCAAAACGCCCCATTCTTTACTTCTGCAACAACCCTACGTCGCTTGTGTTTCTCATTAATTCAAGATGGCCTCCACAGCAACAACAATTTTAAAATCATAGCACCCATGGTCCCACCCATGGCTTAATTACTCCTGAACACAAAAAGGGAACCAATCAAGACTATTTAGAATTTTTGTATACAAACATGTAGCATGGAGGAGGGCGGGGCCGGACGTGTGTCATTCCGGCCTGGCCCAACCCGAAAATGTACTACACTGACGTCTTTGACTGTTGTCATATTGCCGAGAAATTGACACTGAAGGATATGGGACAGTTAAAAACACTATTGGTCTCGATCAAAAATTTGTTTACAGTTCCATTCATTAATATTTCAAATGTCATTATTGTTTATGATACTGACACGCTGTATACACTGGGCTGACTTTCTGAAACATTTCTTTGTGTTGTTGGCAGTAGTAGCGCCAGTGCAAAATGGAACAGGACACCTGTTTGTTTACTGTTGGAGTGACATGCCACAATGGATGCTTACATGGTAGACAGCATCATTGATTATAGAGTCCGGTGTAGACAGGGTTTGAGTGTTAACAGTTGTGCTTGAGGTGAATTGTTTAATAAATTCGGATGCAATGTGTTGGCTATGCATTGTGTGTAAACCGTGAAATGTACATTTTTAATGTTTTAGGTGCTTGTTCATTCTCTTCAGATTGAGTTTAAAAAATGGCTGAATTTGAGGGGCTGCATGCTGTTAGCCAATCATAACAGAGGGTGTTTACATTGAAGTTTAAAGGAAGAGCTGAGGCAAAAATCAAGCTTTTCAGAAAGATTTTCAGAGACAGGGTTATGTTGATCGCGGTTTGTTTCACAGGGGGTGAAGTTCGGACTCACATTTGTCATCGAAGGAACGAGTGTTACACCAAGGCCTGTACTCTGGAGTGGGAACGATTTGGAGGTGGAGGGTCTGTCATGGTCTGGGGCAGTGTGTCACAGCATCATCGGACTGAGCTTGATGTCATTTCAGGCAATCTCAATGCTGTGCGTTACAGGGAAGACATCCACCTCCCTCATGTGGTACCCTTCCTGCAGGCTCATCCTGATATGACCCTCCATCATGACAATGCCACCAGCCATACTGCTCGTTCTGTGCTTGATTTCTTGCAAGACAGGAATGTCAGTGTTCTGCCATGGCCAGAGAAGAGCCTAGATCACAATCCCATTGGGCACATCTGGGACCTGTGGGATCAGAGGGTGAAGGCTAGGACCATTCCCCCAGAAATATCTGGGAACTTGCAAGTGCCTTGGTGGAAGAGAGGGGTAACATCTCACAGCAACAGCTAGGGATGCACCGAGCCGATACCTGGATTGGTATAGGCTCCGATACTGAAGCGTTTAGACAGATCGGGTATCGGTCCGACGAGCCCGATCCAAATCCGATACTGTGTGTTAGTCATGTTCTTTACTGTCAAGCTCCAAAAATGACATAAAAAACCCCATAAAAACACCATTAAAGCAGTTCATATGACTCGTGCATTTTACTCAAAGCCACTTGAAGATGTGCGATAGCTCTGTGAATCACAAAAGGCTGTTTAATAATTATATATATAGTATGTGCAGTGCCAGCGCGTTAGTGAATGTTAGTGACACAAATTCAAGCACAGGCTGATGATGCATTCATGGCTATATTTAGTCTTCACAGCGGTGCACAATATTTGAGCGCTACTCAAGAACAGCATCTCCGATGTAGATGCTCAATAGTCCGGTTCACTTATAATATGCGTTTAGAATGGCACTGGAGGTGTATTTTACCAGAATCTGAATAAGAAGTGAATTAAACTACTGTGAACTTGCCTACAAACAGTCATATACAGGACTTCCTGGAGAGTTTAGAATGTCAAAATAATAGAGTGAGGGTTTAAAAAGTGCACAATTTAAATATATTACTGCTGTATTTAAAATGTAATGGGTTCCAAAAAATAACTGTGTGAATGAAAAGTGGACTGATGACATACAACTAAATTGAACAAAAAAAGAGATCTGAATTCTTAAAGGCCATATGCAAGTTGAAATATTTTTGAAAAATCTAAATAAAAAAACATTGGTTTCTTTTCTACTGAAGACTTGAAGACTGGAATTACTGTTTTTGTTGCTACATTATCCAGTATGCTTGTTAATAATAAAGTGTTTTTAATAAGCTATACATTTATATTGAAATAATGCGTAGTTAGAGGTTTGTGTTTCTTTACCTATTAAAGAGTACTATCAATTAGTTCCACACAATAATGTAAAGATATTCTAAACTGATTATGCAAAAAAACAACACTGGTATCGGATCAGGATCGGCCGATACTGAGATTTCCGATATCAGAATCGGAAGAGAAAATGTGGTATCGGTTCATCCCTAGCAAGAACAAATCTGGCAAATCTGGTGCAGACCATGAGGAGGAGATGCATTGCAGTACTTAATGCAGCTGGTGGCCACACCAAATACTGACTGTTACTTTTGATTTTGACCCCCCCTTCTTTCAGGGACACATTATTCCATTTCTGTTAGTCACATGTCTGTGAAACTTGTTCAGCTTATGTCTTAGTTGTTGAATCTTTTTATGTTCATACAAATATTTACACATGTTAAGTTTGCTAAAAATAAAAGCAGTTGAAAGTGAGAGGAAGTTTCTTTTTTTTGCTGAGTGTAAATTTGCTGTTTTGCTTAAAAAAATATAGATTTAAACACTGGAGTCATATGGATTACTTTAATACTGCCTTTATGTGATTTTTGGAGCTTAAAAATTTTGGCACCGATTCACTTGCATTGTGTGGACCTACAGAGCTGAAATATTCTTCTAAAAATCTTAATTTGTGTTCTGCAGAAGAAAAGTCATACACATCTGGGATGGCATGATTAGTAAAATAATTAGGGAAATCTCATTTTTGGGTGAATTATTCCATTAATGTTCATTTAAACAATTACTAATGAATTTTTAACAATAACATTTTATATGTTAATATTAGTTAATGCAATATGAAATAATATAAACAATAGTATATTTTTAAATTAACATTATCCAAGAATTAATAAATGCTTTAAAAAATCTTCTAAAAAAATCTGTTCGTTCACGATACGTGAAGCATTTACTTATTTTGACAAATAGAACCTTGATGTAAAGTGTTACCCGATTACTGTTAACCAACTGGTCTGAAGATGATTTTTAGTGGATCTATGAATTCAGTTCTTCTCAAGTTCACACAGGTGCCCTAGCAGTTAACAAAGGTGTAGTTCATCGCAGTAACTACGGACATGTTCCACTAAAGTTTGATAAAAAATAAAGTGTTTAAAACCTTTGTCTTTATTTTGAACAGTATATCTATTTGGCACCACTACGCGGTTCCTTAACTTTATTATTCTGAAATGAGTATTCAAAGAATTTATTTAATATAACTAGTCATTGACATTTTTACACTTTTCTCTCACCTTTGGCCTGTGGGCCTGTAGTGGGAGGGAACTCGGGGGCTTCAGGGTTCTCTGGTGTGTCAGGAGAGCTGGACAAAGATATGTAGGATGGCAGCTTCTCAGGACCCGAGCAGGATGAACCCTCATCTGCCAGTGTGGACAATCCAGACCGACTATTCGCTTCCTCTGATCTAAGATGACAAAGTTAGACCTTGAGTGAAATGCAGAATTTGATAATGAAGAAATACATTTGATGTGTTTTATGTAGCTTATTGTCAATTGAATTTTTAAGCAGTCAGTGTGCTTATGGGAAATGTTTATGGCTACTTAATGACTGGGTGTAAGTGTACAAGCTTGGGCACGTTTACAAGGCTGTAAAAAACATTCTAACCCTTTAAATGAGGTGATTAGATGACGATAAAAATTAAAAACCTTTTTAAACCCTAGTTTAAAACATTCATCAAAGTCTTAAAAATGTAATGTGTTGGTTTATATATATATATATATATATATATATATATAGCATTTTCCGAAATAAATAAATAAAAATAAAATCAAGAAATGAAAATAGTATACTGATGAGGGATGTCAATTAAGAATCGTAAAGGATAATGCTTTTAATTGTCCAGATCATCTTCCTGACCTCTTTAAAATGTCTCTGTTGTGGGCTCTCTTGGCTGGTCCAGAGCTTGTGTTAGAGCCAGTGCGTTTCACACTCTGTCTGTGGTGCAGCTTACATTTGGATCCACGTGGACAGACGCCAGTACTGGAGAATTCTGGACACACCAGTGTGTGTTTCTTCTTACACTGTAGAGAGAGAGCAGAAATCCTGAATGCCTGCTTTCTTAATATCAGATTTACTATGAATGTTTTTTAGTTTGGTTATAAAAACATGGGACAATGGACAGGTTTCATGTGTGCCACACTCTGTTGGAGAAGTTTGTAATTTGGGTGTAAATTGGTAGCTTCATTCTTTGAGAGACCCGATCCCTCCCACCTGTCAGAGAAGCTAATTATACCCCACTATGGGGTGAGAAGCGCAAGACGCGTGTATAAGTGAGAGAGTGAGAGACTGGGAGAGCGTGGGGCACATTGATCCAAAAATAGAGAGAGAGAGTGTCTGTTATGTGTGTGTGTGTGAGAGAGGGAAGGGTGGCTGAAGGATCATGTGTCCGGGAACAGTGTGGACTCCCTGTCACCCCGTGGGGCAGACCGCACAGAGACACTTTCCCCAACAGGGTTTAGGTCAGAGCTACAAAAGCATCCCAAACTCCCGGCATAACAGAGCTCCATTACACCCTCGTACCCACATCTTCACTTTTTACGTCAATCACCAGAGGTTCTCATTATAAGGTGCCTCCACACTGGTATTTAGAACTGAGATGTATCCAGAAATGAGCACAAATCATGTTCAGATTCCCATCTATTCTATTCATCTTGTCTTCTATACATAGTTGTCTCTTTTTACTACCAATTAGATTTAACCTGTAACTTTGATGGAAGCAAATGTTAAAGGCGCTGTAAGCGATTATAGTGTTCTGAAGCCTTCACGTGACTGAGCCGTTGAATTAGCCACACCCCCTTATTACAAAACTCCACCCTCCAAAGATAATTTTGAGACAAAACTGAGCAAAAGAGCAGCATTGTTTTTTCCTGTTACTGTCCAATTCAACAGTGGCAAAATAGCACCCTCAATTGACAAACATTATGAATCATAGCCTCAATGATCCGCTTCAAATGCAACACTATGAGATCGAACGCAGCGATTGAGTTGTGAAAAGTGTCAATGTCGGCTCTTCGCGGACACATTTTTGTTTGCTGTTACAAAGTCTACAGCTGTCACAGACCGGTGAGATATCTCAGGACACTTATTTCATTAATATCTTTAATGAAGTTGGAAAATGTTTTACTTTTCCATGTAAAAATCATATACAGCACCTTTAAGGAATGCAAACTGTTTCATATAATCACATTTAGAACATGTGAAGTGTGGTTATGTGATCTTCATTTAAGTCTAAGGACAAGTTGTCATATTATCTGTTAAATATAAAATACCAAATAAAATATTTTCTAAATACACTTGTGTAAGTGGATTATCACACCCAATGAATCTGGGTCTCTCTGCCCCCTAAATCATCCTATAGACAACATCATCACTCACCACACTCATGGCTAATTGGTCCAATTTGCTAAATCCCTCGCCACTTGAATTCAGTCGATTCCAATTCCACCCCATTTCAGAAGAACATTTGGGACCTTTCTTTTTATAAACACCCATTTGTTTCTTGTTTGACTGATAACATCCAAGTCAAGCTTTAATCATCCAAAGCTCAGGTGAAGACAGACAGGACAGACATGTAAATTGTGAGAAATTGTAAACAAGGGAAAATTTTTCAAGTTGAAAAATCAGATCAGAAGGCGGCTGCAACCAAAATGAACAAATTGGCTCTTGACAATCAAAAGCTTAAGTGGGACTTGCAAAAAATATATTATACATGCAGTTGTACATATTAATTTGAGCAAATGGTTGAATTTAGAAGGCAAATAAAAATGTTCAGAATCTGCACTACATATGTATCATATCATAAAACTAATAGAATGGCCTTAAGAGAAACCTGATAATATTTCACAATATCAAGAACAGAGTTATTAAAGTTTTACTATTTTTATTTTGCTTTATCTTTAGTTCTAGTTGGTTAGTGAGTTTCACTATTAGTTTAAGCATCCTTCCCTATTAGCACTGAACCACAAATTATTCCATCATTGGCTAACCAAACATCAGAAACTCATCAGAAACTGCCCAATACACAAAATATTCTGATGTGTCCTTACATTCTGAAACACCAAGTTGATCAAGTTCAAAACAAACAAACAAAAAAAAAAACCATGATGATATTTAAATGTGATATTAATTTGCAGCATGTAGCTATAGGGCTGGCTAGTGGGTTTGTAATGCACTGGAGATATCTATCCTTTAACATTCCTTTTCATCTCAATTGAAGTTGATCGGCTGGTGCCTGACCCCTGGAAGTCTGCAACCTACGTGCGCAATCTTGTACTACTGGGCACTATATTCTGGGCAGATTTTCTAGAGCCATTCATCTGAGCTGTAGATGCCATGTGACTAGTAACTCTGAAACTGCAGGAAAATTATGCCCCGAGAATGCTGAGCTGTCATGTGAATGGGAGACAGTCATGGAAATGCAAGTACATTTCATGCTTTTAAGAGCCCTGCAACTATCAGTATCTAGATATATAATATAATGTAATGATTGGGATTTTTATGTTGCTTGAAAAAAGAGAATAGAAAAGAAGTGATTTTTTTAAACAGATGTTGATGGACTATCACCACTAACACTCTAATGATCTAATAAGTCACAGATACTGTATATCTACTGTGAGGAGAGTGGCCTGTTATCATTAGTGTCTGTGGAATATGTTGTTGTAGCCCTTTTTTTTCGTTTTCAGGTTCAATTTCCCCAGCAATTGCAGATTAATATTTTGTAATTAGTTTGAATTACTTGGTTTCATTGTGCTTTTGACTTCATTATCTGTGTTTAACTTAAGTTACAGAAAAGTTTTTTGTGCGCGCGTGTGTGCGCGCGCGTAAGTGTGTTCACCATGAAAGAGTTGATGAGGTGTCCTGTTTTGGTTCATCCATTTAAATCACAATTAACACTATCGATCCCCAATTGTTCAATAAACTTTGTGAAACATTGTTGTCAGCGGATCACCTCATTATTGACAAATCATTGGCCTCACTTGGTCTTTTGGAATAACTCTACCCGCGACCCAATCTCACGCCATATGTTGAGCAAACGTTGCTATGTTGGGTTGGTCGGGATGCTCAAGCAAACAGAAAAGTTTTCATAGCAACACAGAGCAATAATTATCAGACTTTTTGTGGGAATTAACCTTTGAATATCTTACATTCTATTAAACTGAGATAGAAGAATGTATTATATTTTCATTACATTTGAAAAGTAGTTTCTGTTCCTTTGAAAAATCATTTCAGTGCTAGTTTTCATTTTCATGATACTTGTCATTAAAGACAATAATGGTCAAGAATAATGTCCACACACTCCTTCCAGCATTTTATTGTATGATGAACTAGCAAATGTATGATCCTAATCGTGTTCCCCTTTAATCATTCAAACACGATTGATGTAAATTCATGACAGCTATAATCCCAGAGGGATAAGCGACATAAATCTAACCTAACTTCTACGTTGATTGGCTATTTAGAATCATATCTAATTAGAAGAATATACCACTGTTGGGAGGTGGACGCAGTATTGAGAAGGCTCATTAACTTTGATGTTCAGGGCTGTGGTCTTGGCAAAGAAAACACAAAAACTTAAGTCCTCCACAGCTATGCCCTCTCATACATTTTAATTTACATAAAAGCAGCAAAATAGGGAGAAAAGGGAAGTGTGTGAGGGGAAAAAAAGAGAAGTGGATGGAACATCTTTATATCAGTGCAAGTTAACAATTTTCCACTTGATTTAAGAAAGGCTGGGAAGTCTCTGGGGTCTATTAGAAGAGCTTTCTACTGGCCACAAAGCAGAAAGAGTCAGCACATTTTACATTACTGAGACAGAGAGACAGAGAGCAAGAAGGAGAAAGAGGGAGAGAGACAAAATGAATGTATGGTGGTGTGAGCTATGAAAAAAGGGCTGGGAAGGGAGATTACTGACATAGTGATGGAGAGATAAAGGAAGCAGGAAGCAGCATCAAAAGAGGAGTGATCAAGGTGAGGAGTGAATGGAGATGACCAGCAAACAAAAGAAGAAACAGGACAGAAAACAGGGAGACTATAAGACAGAGAGAACGCTAATAAGAGTGAACCAGAGAGAGAAAGAGAGAGAGAAAGAGGGAGGGGGGTGGAGAGGATGAGAGTGCGCTTTAACCCTTGCTCCGCTGGCGTATCCATTGCTGGCCTCTCGCCTGTACTGCTGTCATCAGCACTTTTTCACGTCCATAATTATGGTGTGCTATCCATCATATCTAAGACAGTGCTTTTGGGATGGTGCAAAATTACAGACCTAAGCACTTCAGCTAATAGAATAAATATTAATATCTCTCTTCTTATATATTCTCATTCTCACCCCAAATATTTAAATGAGCCCTGACAGGGAGAGAATGCATTTGTTACGATGAAGGGAAAGCAAAGAAAAACAAATGGAGGGAAGAAACAGTGAGAGATGAAGCGGGAGAGAGAGAGAGAGACAGACAGAGACAAAGAGAGATGATGTTAGTGGCAAAATGCACAGAGGAGAAACAATTCATTAGAATGAGACAAATCAGACGAGGAGAGGAACAGAGCTGAAAGGAGCAGCGAGGAAACTTTTTGTAGAGATAAAATGAAGCAAAGCGTACTGTTATATTACAGAGTGGCCCCCAAAAGTATTTGGGCACTTTTGGACAATTGCGCCACACTTGACAGCATATCGATGCGAGTGCAATCTGCAAACAAAAGGTGCTAGACATTTTCTCAGAAATACAAGTTCACTTTTCCCAGGCATTTCTTTTGCATTGACTTTTAACCAACTGGTCATAAGGTCCTTTGTAGAGCATGTAAGAAGCCAGTTCCCCTTAGGTTCACACAGGTGTCCTAGAAAAGTAAGCCCAGGTGTAGCTAATCACATTAGCTGTGGACATGTTCCACTTACATTTGAAAACCAGAATATGTTAACATTTATAACCTAACACAACTTTCTTTTTGTGAACTGTTTTGCTTGAAATGTGTGCTTGGTAGGGTTAGGAATCACAAAGAAATTACGATTACAGTTCCGATTCTGATTCCTCTTAATGATTCCGGTTCCTTAACGGTTCCATCAACAATCCTTTGAGGAAGAATTATTATTGCATTTACTGGCTTCAGCAGCTTGTTGCCAAAGTATGAGATAATTTCAGCTTTTGACAGAAATCAGATATAACTTAAATATAATTATTCTAAAAGGCAAGTTTACACAGACCTAATAATTTATCCTAACCATATATTACATAAAACTTCTAAAAAAACACAAATGAGATTAAGGAATTAATTTATTCTTTTATAAAATTCCACCGATTACAACAAAACACATGAGTATTTTTAACTGAACAACCAGTCAGTAACTGCACTGTCTGATTGAGGCCTCACAAGCCTTAAATACAACACTGCATAACAAAGTAACAGTTCTTATTTCATTTAGAGCTGGGCACAACTAAAGTAATTACTTGCATTTCATTAAGATTAATTCAGCAAACGCTCCTACTGATATATAAGTATTTTTGATGTATAAGAGCCATTCATTCTGGAACCATACTTACACTGGTCATGCAGTATGTTTTTGATACACTAAAAATAATTGGCTTATAAGAGTCATTCGTTTGGGAATTTGACTATAAATATCAGCTGTTCTGTATGTCACAAGCTGTAGATTCAAAAGAACCGGCTCATAAGAGTCGTTAAATCGTGAATCGGACTAGATGGGTAGAGTTGAATGTTGTGAACTGTAGATTCAAATGAACTAGATCATGAGTCATTAATTTGAGAATTGCACTACACTGGTAGGACTGTATGTTGTGAGCTGTAGATTCAAAAGAACTGGCTCATAAGAATCTTTAAATTGGAATTGGACTACACGGGTAGAGCTGTATGTTGCGAACTGCAGATTCAAAAGAACTAGATCATGAGTAATTCATTCAGAAATCGCACTAAACTGGTAGGACTGTATTTTGTGAGCAGTATATTCAAAAGAACCGGCTCATTAGTGCAATTCGCTAGGGAATGGGACAACAATGTTTGCGCTGCTTGTTTAAGTAGAGGGGCTGCGCTGCCACTGAATTTGAATACATCTTCATTGTTTCCAACAGTTGGCAGTAGACATGAAGTTGATATGAATCACACCAAATCACGGAAGTGAACCGCTTGTGATGGCGTAATACGTGTCTTTGCAGGCTTCCGATCGCAATTATAATGGTATAATGGCTCTCTCATACCTACTTGTCTCCAAATAAATACCCTTTAGAGAGCAGCTTACATTCTTCACATCTTTTGTAACGCAGCCGCAGGCTCGTAAGAGACAACTGCTTCATCAAATTATTGCACATTCAATGCATATGTGGCAGATAAAAACATCCATGTCGTTCTGTGCATGTAAAGTTTTGATTGTAAATTCAAAGAGATGAATACTTTAATAACACTTGACTTCTTTAGTTACCTAGCTACAGAGGTAAACCGCTACGGCTTGAACTCACGCTGATGTAACAATCGGACTGTGGTTCGGACCTAAATTATATGATGTGAACAGAGACCAGCAGGGGCAGGGGGAGGAAATTAACTCAGGTTGGGTCCAAGCAATTGAACCATGTGAAAGCACCCACTGCAGAAATCTAACCAAGAACATGACAACCGTGAGCAATATAGTGGATAACCTTGGCCTCAAAACTTGTAAACTGCAAGAGTGCTGCCAGCTGTTGAAAACAATAAGGCTGTATTCCAATTGGATGAGAAGAATGTAATACTACAACATGACAGAGGGTACACCTGTCAAAGGGTTGTATGCTAATGTGTGACTCTATGAGACTGAGGGGCAGGAGTGACAGGGAACAAGAGGAGCATGTGTGTGTAGCTGGGGGTGAAGATAGAGGTCATGGATGGGTTAGAACCTGCTGGATTAAGGGCATATGAGGACACTTGGTAAATGTGGGTTATGTGCTCATCTCCAGTTACTGCCCTCAATATGTCACTCACAAACATGGAGGAAACCAAATGCATATGTCATTAGCACCCTGACCAATGTGCAGATTAATATCAGGAACATAGTCGACTTAGAGCTCTATTTATAAGTCTTGCATAAAGTGTTTACCAATAAATAACTTGCATTCATTAAGAGCTACTGTATAAAACTCATCAACATCAAAGCACTGTAATTTAACAAATGTTATGAACATCAAACTACATGCATGTTAGAAAACATTAGGACTTTATCTGTGTTGACACAAGTAGCAGATAGAAGATACATTTTGTTTACTGTGATGACCTAAAGTGTTGGTGAACATGTGTTTTGTGCCAAAGACTGGTCGTGTTTGTTCTCTCTCACAATCAGCACCATTTACCTTTTGAGATTTTTTTTGTCATTATAAGTGTTTGCAACATAATATTAGAAGGGTGGGAAATTAACATCCATGACCAGCCAAATGTGGGTGTTTTTTCACTGTGGTGGGTAATTTTGGCTACTAGCTACTGTGGCGTGTGACTGCTCTTGGATTTGACTTTGACAAAAACGCTGTTGTTTAGAAACAACAACGTACTCTTGGATTGGACACACTGGATTTTTCTGCACTGCCAGATATCAGCCAATTGTTTAAAAACAGCCGATGATGAGGGTCGATTATTTCCTAACAATTAAAGGGGCTGGAAAAAAATGCATCTGACAATTAGCTTACACATTGTGCTGTGTGAGGAAGAAAAAGTACAAAAGTACTCTTTGAATTTGAATTGGGTGACAATGACAGCGGAGTTGCAATTTGTAAGCTTTGCACTGCTAGAATTCCATGGGGTGAAACTACTGTTAAAAACTAATTTGATTACTCAACTTAAACTTTGATATAGCAAGGAATATAAGTTTATTAAAGCTAAAGCAGAGGCTAATTCAGCTAATAGGGATGAGGCTCATTCAGAATTCAATTAATGTGAGTTAAAGGTGCTATATGTAAGATTGACAACAAGCATTTGAAATAGGTACTGCAGTCCAAATTCAAAATATTGGAGAGTTGCCAGCCCCACCCCCAGACTCAAAAGCTCATGTATGTTGCCAGATTGTTGACATACAAATTAGCATACTCCGCATCCGTTTTAAAGAATTTCTGAGCTCTCTCCATCTTCCAAAGACATCTCCAATATTTATCATTGTTTTACTACACCTCTGGTCATGGTGTTTTTAGATGGATGGCGAGGCTTTTTAGGTTATGGTAATGGAATATGTTATCTCTGATCCAGTTCGTTTGCTGGCTTCCATGGCTGCAGCACTCAGTGTTGTTTTCCTGCAAAATCATTCAAATCTGGCAACCCGGCGGTGTTGAAATACTATTGGTGAGTGGGCAGAACTGGGTTCTTTTTCACTCAGTTGACTTTTTGATCTGAGATAAGTTCACATATAGCTAATTATTTTATATATTTGAAAGAAATAAATCAATGAAAAAAAATAATAAAAAAAAAAACAAAAAAGAGTGGCTGGTACAATTTTGCATTCACCAAAAATCTAATTTCCTACCCTAAATACTGTATATGCAATATAAGTTACACATTTACAGCAGTATTGTAGTGGGGGGCTGAAGTGTGTGGGCATACTGTACATTTATTATTTCCCCTATAGAAAAAAGGAAAACTCTTGCTCCCGTTGAAGTCAGGGCCTGTTAAACCATGGTATTGAATATACAGTAACCGTGTTGAAACAAATATCCTTTTAAATTTACATGCTTATTTGTTCTTTTGGTTGCTAGTAATATGTTAAGCATTGTGTAAGATAATTAAGTAGCCTAATACTTTATCTCAGTTGCAACTATACATATTATTACTATACATAACTATACACAAACAAAAAACATTTGTGTTCCAAAATGTGCTCTGTACTCTGTTTTCCTACTTAGAAAAATACATTGAAATGATCTGATATACTGCATCACGAGAGAAAAAGCACAATTTTCAAAAATAACATTTGATAAAATTACAGGACAACTCATTTAACTTGGCCAACAAGGGTGCAGTCCAAATTTTCACAGTTTTACAGCCTAACTTGTGTTTAA
The DNA here is from genome assembly GCA_032164185.1 of Moxostoma hubbsi. Lineage (NCBI taxonomy): Eukaryota > Metazoa > Chordata > Actinopteri > Cypriniformes > Catostomidae > Moxostoma > Moxostoma hubbsi. Next base: position 25,933,706 of record JAVLUX010000017.1, read on the forward strand.
ATGCATAAATATGTTAAGTATGTAAAGCTGTTTGAAAGCCAAGTATATTTACAGCGCATTTTAATTATGACCCAGGATTTCAACGTAAACGCTAGAAATGTCCTGCCCCTTGTACTGAAACAGACAATGGGATTGGTTGGGAAATATCCAATCCAGGCTGAAAACATTTATGTATTGTTTGTTTAGCTGAATCTTTCCTGTGTGCCGCAACTCCATATGCTTAAAAATAATCTCTACATTAAAAAATTAAATACAAAATATTAATAAAATAAAATAAATAAAAATACAGTTCACTCAAAGTAGCTGCGACATCGCATCTGTAGTTTGAAAACGTATTTGGTCAAAAGCCAGCTTGTTTTTCTGGTGGCTTTGATACGTATCATTGCTAATTTTAGGTGAAAAAAAGAAAAATAGGTGACTACACTACTGGTTTACAACATATTTACAGTTTACATATTTTTTTATTTTATTTATATGAGACTTGTATAATGTGATTAGCTTGGATTTTTTTATAGTGCTTTTTAAGAGTATATATATATATATATATATATATATATATATATATATATATATATATATATATATATATACATTGTGCATAGATTACTGTATGTTTTTGGTTTTGTGTGATTTTTCTTTATTAATTCTCATAACATCAACCAGTGATGGAGGATAAAAAAAAAATTACATTTACATACACCCATCAGACACAACATTAAAACCACTTGATGCGGGTTGGCGCTGTTTTGGCGGCACAAGGGGGACCTACACAATATTAGGCAGGTGGTTTTAATGTTGAGGCTCATTGATGTAATATGATGTTAATTAATGTGTATTGTCCCTCAAAAAGAAATAAATACGAAATACAAGTGTCTTACCTTATCTCCTTGAGGACAATATCCTCGGACAAAGTCTTTGCACACAGCAGCTTTGCGAGAAACATAGACATGGCTGTAGGGACAGCTACTGTTATTACAGATCCCCTTTAGGAAGTACGAGCACACAGGCATCTATGAAGAAACAAACAGTGATTTAGAGCATGAACATTGCCCCAGGGATCAATGCAAACCATTTAAAATAAGTCAAACAAATACACTTTGTTAAAAATACAAATAACCCCAAATATGAAGCCCATTTCCAGCACTAAAACAGAAGACACTGCTATGTTGCGTAATGAGTAATAGGGAATAAAGTTGGAGACACCAAAAAAACTCATGAACATAGAGACCAGTAGCAATTCAGATGTGCCTTTAAATGTAGGTGGATATAGTGGTGGGGAACATAAGTAAGTTGGACACATATGACTTCATAGATACACTGCATATGAAGTCCCTTTCAAAACATGAATTATCACACATTGTCTAATCAGTAATTATGTGCATGCATCAATGACACAAATTTTCACATAGTCTTCACTGACTTTTATCTGCATAATATATTTATATTTTATCTGCATGTATGAATAATCTGAACGTGACCTTAAGATAAAGATGAAGTTTGTGGGGAGGGGAAACCACTGTCCTCTTAAGTGGAATCTCATATCTCTTCAGCTTAATTAACTGCAACAGAAATATTGACCCAAGTGAGGCATTTTACCACCTGTATGATGTGCAGGGGAGGGGAACAGACGCTAGCCATGAGTGGGGTAAAAGGGTTTGGTCTTGTTTCTCAGTTATTTGGAGGGAAGAGGCTGGGGGCACTGGATCATTTTAAACTGCAGGCGTGAACTTAAGACTTGTTTCATGTGTTATTGGCTACACAGGGTGTGGGGTTAAATTGAGCCCCAAGGCTATGAGAAAGGAGTAGGAGGGGGGTTTAGGAGGGTGGGGGTTGGGACTGGCAGGTGGGCCTGCACTGCAAGTAGGTGGCTCTGCTCCTTTAAGACAGCTGGCCTCTCGTGCATTGAAGAAGTGAAGGCTGATGACTGTCACAGGTGCAGTGATTTGGTGTTTGTATGCGTGTTTGTGGGGGTTGAGTAGGTCATTGGACAGAAAACAAGCAAAAGTCTAAACAAGTGTTAGAATATGAGGAGAGGAAGAGAGGGTGTAGAAAGTGAGAGTGTAACAGTATGTGTGTGTTTTACAGAAAGTGAACACTCATAGTAGAAAGGATTTTTTATAGCGAATAAACAAAACAGACAGGTGTTAATGGTCAGTGCAAGAAGGAAATATGTGGAGAAAGTTACAGACAGTGGCCTACTGAATCAGCAACGCTATGAATACTCTTGTCATTTAAAGGGGTCATGTAAATAAAAACATACCTTTTTTATTTTATATTATTAGTAAAAAAAAAAAAAAATTCATGTTATATATTTGTAAAATATGATAATTTTCAACCCACATTCTGACATTTCAACCCACATTTCTGACATCATTTCACAGTCAGAAATGCTCAGTTTTGGTGCTGCTTCCCCTTTAACAGGAAATGACTTAACAAATGTTATGAACATCAAACTACATGAAACTTAACAGGAAATGACCAGTGTAATGATTGGTTCGCTGCTTTTGACTGACATGCTCACTCATTCCCATCTCACTGCTCACCACTACTGGGCGGGGCTACAGAAGTAATAAGGTAAAGTTGTTGTTGATGTGTTGTTGAGGAGGTAGTCAGATGTAAATATTTGCTTGGCTTCAACAAATGCTCTTTTTGCAGTGAGGGGGACGTTTTTATTTCTGAAACTTTCAGTATGCTTTTATAGTACAATGACCTCTTGTCAAAAGCCCAAGGAAAATGTAATTCCTCATGCCATGACCCCTTTAATGGGATTAAACATGCTATCTTTTTATCATTATTTTTTCTTCTGCAGAAAATGTATAATGCAAGTCAAGTTGTTTTGTGCCAAAACGGCCATAACTTAGTTTAGCATGACCAGTTTAAATCTTTCTCTGACTATATTTTAAACAGGCAGTTTGTGGACTTCTATATAAATGCATTTGAAAAGAGCATTTGCTGTTGGGTTTCATATATTTCCAGATAGTTTGTGCTGCCTCATCCTTCAAATAAGGCCAGCAACATACTTTACTTAAGTCAGTGTATGCAAATGCAAGTGCTTGGCTAACATGCACAATAGTTTTCTATGCTTAATGTGCGTTATTGCCTTACTGTAGCGGTAACAAACCTCAATACTTAAGTGGTGATAGTTACCTTAAAAAAAATTTGTTAATAAATGGATGTTATTATTCAGGTAACGTTGCAAAAAAAAAACAAAAAAAAAAACAACTGACTTTAGCTTACTTGCTCACTTGCTTAGTCTTGGGGAAAAAAAAAGTATTGATAATGCAATCCACTACAAGTTTATTTCTATAGAACATTAAAACAACAGACAATTGCCGAATTAAATTAACATTCATGCACAGCATACATTCAATGAGAATGATTAACACCAACAAACCATGGAAATGAAAGACATGACCATGCACATGTGTTGTCTGAGAGTGGTAGTTAAGTAAAGACTTCATAATGTTCACTTCTCGAGAATCTAGACTAGTATATGATCACATATTGGCTTAATACTGATCCTGTCTCCATGATGGCAATGGTTTCCCATGCCTGGGCAAAGACTTCAAATTATGCAACTTTGGAATCTACAGGCACTGCCACACAGATACTGAGACTGTGGCACACCATATAATAACCTGAGAGAGGAACCTGCCATGCCATCTTTAATTATCACGCCACAAGCCAGCAAGCACTGATAGTAACCTAATACTATCACATAGAGCCAATCATGACCTATGCTGTGATTCTTATGCATTTGCTAATAAATCTAAATGTCAAAGTTCAATTAGCATCAGAATGTAAGAAAAAAAAGAAAAAAAATTGTGATTGTTAGGGGTGGATGATATGACCAAAATCTTCCAAAGTATATATCATGATGTAGTTGAATAAAAAAATTTAATAAAAAAAAAAAACATTTTATACATTAAATAACCATATTGCAATGCATATTTTAAATATATATAAAAATGTTATATATATATATATATATATATATATATATATATATATATATATAAAAAAATGTTATATATCCAGTCATTGAATTAAATACTTTATAAATAAAAACTACTTCCTCTTCTAAAATTTTCTCTTTATTTGGAACATGACAAACAGAGTTAAAAAAAACAAACAAAAAAATAAAACCATTGCTGGTATTCAGAAAGTGGTAAATCAACCTTACCACATTGTTAAACTTCACATTTCAGTCTGATTTTTCTTACTACATTATTAATATAAACCACTTCATTAGGCTTTTAATGGTTTAAGTCATCTCTGTAGACAATATTTGAATATCTGAAAGCAAAGCCGGTTTGATTTCTAATATCTAACATCACTTGAACTGAATTTTATTAAGGGTGATGAGGTGTAGTTGAAAAAAATCTGCATGACAGATGACACATAATTGTTGCTTCATGACACATTGTTTTAGCTGTTTTCCTTGTCAGTGTTGGTTAGAATGTCAGGCTCTCTCGCCGATTGAGATATATGACTTCATCCATAGCGCTTTAAGGTAAAAAAAAAAAACTTTAAAACTCAGTAGAATTGAAATGGGTCACACACGTTTTTAAGTTTTTTCCGCAATAGAGAGAAACCATATTGTGCAATGCTAGAGTCTGTGGAGCCCAATCTGGAAGCCTGCTGGACACATGCACACTTGTGGTTCAAAGATAGCATGTGCAAAAATCAGGTTAAACACAGCTGCGTGTGTCAAATGAGACGCATATTCAGAGCGTGAGATTAATGTAATTGAAATTGCTCCAGCGGCCCGAAATTTAGCTTGGGTGGCCGCTGAAAAATGGTCAGTACCATAAAAATTATGTTTCTTCAAATCTCTGTCTCACATAAAGCACCTCTGTCTTCCTCTTCCATTTCTCTGACAGAATGTGTACCATGTACGTGTTACATGAATAGAATGAGGTGCACATTTCTTGCCACGTGTTGGTAGTTTTGCATAACAGAGTTACAGATGATAATCGAAAATGTATATTGGTTGCCGAATTTCTACTGGTTTATCATGTCTACCTGTATATCACCCACCTCTAGTGATTTTGAAGCCTTAGATCAGTGATTCCCAACCAGGGGTAAGCTTACACTAGGGCAGTGGTTCTCAACCCTGTTCCTGGAGCCCCCCAACAATACAGATTTTATATATCTCCCTAATCAAACACACCCGATTTAACTCATCAGCTTGTTATTGAAGACTCGAAGACCCGAATTGGGTGAGTCAGAAAAGGGAGATATCCAAAATCCGGGAAGAGGGTTGAGAACCACTGCTCCAGGGGGTACTTGGAGAGATTTAAATTTTTCTTCAAACTTTAATGATTAAAATAATGAATTATATTTCTTTTTTTTTCATGGCTAATGCACATTCAGTTCAAGGAGCACATTTCAGTTTTGGTGTCAATGAAGAAGTACTTGCCGATTGGGCTGTGGGGGTAAATAAGACAAAAATGGTTGGTAAACACTGCCTTGGATCAAATAGAATGGCTGACTTACCTTCTCTTTAGCTACTTTATGAGAGAAAGGGCAGGTTCCATCTGTCTGTTTACATGTGCCTCGGAGAAACCTGCCAACCAATTAATAGTTTAATGTTGGATACAACCAGTCAAGGTTATCTCTATGACAAAGACCACCCCAGAAATGCCGATCTCTGCATTTAACTTTCAAACACCAAATTAAAGTTTAATTTGAATCCATCTAATCTATATTATATTGGATAATTTGAGTTTGCACAGATAAGTCATACCTGGTGCAGACGGCCACCTTGTCAGGGTCATGGATGTAAGGGCAAGTGTCGCCATGGTTACACTTGCCGAACCGGTTATAATACATGCAGTACTGCTTGGCCTTTTGTTTCTTTTGCCGAGCCTGTCGGATTATAGCTAAACTCCTCTGCACAGCACGACTGAAATGTAAAAAAAACAAAAAAGAAAGCATATACAAAAAGACAAAAAACAAGAATAAACATTAATTCTGTGAAATGTTTACATCGCACAATAATAGAAACCAAGTGACTGACAAAATCCAGTGTGCTTGTCCCTTGCCAGGGCTGGATAGGACAGAAACTCGTATTAACATGGAAGAGATTTTTCAAGCATTTACTGCTTGTTGAGTCATGGTAGGTAATGACACGAGTGGTAATGCTTCGGCATTACTATTGAATTTCATAGCACTAACCTGGCAACATAACGTGAAGCAGATGTTTTTCCCAGACTACTAGTGGAGGAAACATCCGGACCATACCATTCTTCTGTAGTATGGAGAAAGACAAAAATTGGCAGGAGAAGTCACATTACACATCATTATAAGGAAATGTTAAACTTCAACTTTACCACAATATAAAAGAGCTACAAAATGTTTTTTCAAAATCATAACACTTGAAGCATATTTAATTATAACAAGCTAGCCAAGATCCATGTACAGTAATTTCAGGTCATCACATTCAGCAGTAATGTCGCAGGCCAGTAAGAAGAACTATGACAAGATACCATGCTATTTATTTATATGTCAAGGTCCGTCACTCATGGCCAAATGGGAGACATTGAGCCACAAGCAGGTATAAACACTGAGTACTCTATGTAGCACTGAGTGATACAGAGATGAGGGCAGATGGGAAGGAATTTAGATCTGGGTGCATGTGAGAAATGGCTGGTTGGATATGTGGGATGTTTTTGTGACATATACATGAACAAATGAGTGAGAAATTGACTGTGTGTGTTAGCTGTACCAGACTTCTTTGTGGTGAAAATACCATATGTTGGGGAGATCATAAATAGACAGTATGCGTGCTTGTGTGGAACTCTCGTAACAGGGCAAGTGCTGATCTTTAATTCCAGTTCTGACTGGGGCTTTAGACTTTAATCTAGTGCATTCACCGTCTCTCTCTTTCTGTGTGTGTCTCTCTTTCAACCTGTGGCCAGTGACAGATGACAGCTTTATTATTTCAGAAGTCGACCCATAGCCCCTTCCCCTCTCTTGCTGAATAGGTTGATAATCTGTATTGTGTACTCCTAGACAACCAATATATACAGTACTAACCCTTAAAAATCCACAAAACACACCTGCAATACACCTAAATACCGCAAAACTTTGAAAACAGAGGCACATATTCATGTACAAATATAAAATACATTAACATAACATGGAGCATGTGTGTGAATATAGGAAGCCATCAGACACATTTATGCCATTTATCTCTGAACAGGTAATGATCTCTGTAAGCCAGTTACCTGGTCTAATGTAAGGTGTGCAGGTGCTATGAGTACGAGAGAGCTTATTTGCTGAGACTCTGTATAGCGCTCCGCCTATCCACCTCATACTCCGCCCCCTCCACTGCCTTTCTGAGGTCGTCCTTAAGCGATTCTGCAAGAGGATTCTGAATAAAAAATAAAAAATAAATTCAATGATAAAAAGGATTATAACACTTAAACAACACATTTGAAATTAATTCAATCAATCAGTCGTGTTTTGTTCAAGTAAATTAAAGAGGTCATGACATGTCTTTTTTCTTATTTTAATGTGCTGCATGAGGTTAACTTATAAATAAAAAACATTTACACACAAAAAAAAAAAAAAAAGTCATATATTTGTAAAACATGATCATATTCCACCCTCATTCTGACCCTCTCATTCTGACCCGGTCTCATTTGGAAGGCTATTTAATCTTTCTCTGAACCTTTTTCAAACATGTAGTTTGTGGACTTCTATATAGACCTTTGTCCAGACTTCTCCATGGAAGGGGCCATTGCAGCGAGAGTCTTACTCTTGGATGCTCCACACTTCCGCTTAGTTGTTGTTATCAGTGAAAAGGTGGCACTTAAAACTTGCAAAAGTACATGCTTCATATCTGAAGATTTTCAAATGGAACCTATGACCATACGTCCTCTTAACTCTTTTTTTTACCCTTAAAAATCAACCAGTCAGGATTTCTAGATTCCCTGAATGTCCATGATTCGTCTGTTTCCATATTGAACTGCTCAACAACAAACAATTAAATATATTGCATCATATTTGTGAATTCTCTCTCTCTCTCTCTCTCGCGCTCTCTCTCTCGCGCTCTCTCTCTCTCTCTCTCTCTCACACACACACACACACACACACACACACACACACACACACAGGATGCGAGCAGAGAGCGCTAGAGCCCAGTAACTTTACCATGTAAATTTGTGTGATGGTGTACTTATCTATTCAGGAATTGCTGTCGAAACCGAATGCCCACACTCAGCCTTTTGTGAGAAAGGGGTTTACGTGTAGTAAACACAGATGGTTCACTCGTTTTTGACTGTTGTTAGTGATATTTCAGTGCTTGGTAATGGGAATAAGCTGTGAAGCAGACGCCTGTAGAATCCGCATTGGAAGAACATACTAAGCATAATGGGTAATTTCGCTCACTGTGAAAAAGGTGGATAAATGCATGTGAAAAGAAATACGCTTTGTGCTTATACATGGCTGCAGATTATGCTAAATTATAGTTTGTGCTGCCCCATTCTTCAAATAAGGCCAGATACAAACTTTACGCAAGTCAATGTGTGCAAATGTGAGTGCTTGGCCAACACGTGCAACAGTTTAGTATGCTTAACGTGCGTTCTTGCCTTACTGTAGCAGTAACAAACCTCAGTACTCAAGTGGTGAGAGCTACCTTAAAAAAAACTGTCATAATAAACTAGACAAGTTATTATTAAGGCAAGTTGCAAAAAAATAAAAATAATAATAAATGACTTAAGCTTACTTGCTCAGCAATATTTACTTCAATTTGTTGCTCCGCAGTGACATTAGATGACTTGAAAGAGAAAACTCACTGGAGAAACAGACGGTTCACACTAATGTCCTCCAAGCTCAAACTAAGGAATACAACAACGCACAAAATTTAGCTTACTTAGCTACAAGCACCAGCGTTCAGAGTGTTGTGTAGAGTATGTTTCGGTATTTACGGTCACTATGCAAAGCCTGCGTTACATTGTGACATGTTTACAAAACAACACACACTGAAATGTGTCATGTAAACTGTTAAGGTCGGTCTGACATTATCAGAGAACTTGGCAAAAACAACAACAAAACAAAGAAACTGCTTGTTTCTGTCCAGATATGCATACACGCCCACATTTTTCTATTATAATATTAGCTCTTTTTGTGCTCAAAATATTAGTATCAATCCTACATCCTCATAACTACCTCAGCCTGACAGCGCAACGTTTCTGATCACGCAATATAGGGCTTTTGACACTTGAAATCATTATTATTCTAATCCTGGGTAAACAGAATCCTGTGATATCCTGTTTCACAGCATTCATATTTTCCAATGGATTCATATTTAATCCTGGGTATTCATGTTCCTATGTTTCCTACACTCTACATTTGTAAACCCCAGGTTAACATTCTTATTTGCAGTGTCGATAACACAGATTGGACGAATGCAGCAAGCAACAGACACGCAAACTGTCAATGGAGCTGCTCTGTTCTTCAGTGAAATGTTGCCAAATGTTTTGTTTTACTTTTGTCTTCTAAAATATGCCACAAAAACACAGAATACAGTCTCTTCATCATGGCAGTTATCACGTTAGTCACCACTGTTTACACTTTACCGGATTCCCTTAGACGGAGAACGGAAACAGCGCTTGAAAGTTTCAGCGACAGTACAAAGTGCATGAATATTTAATGAGGTAAGCACTGAGGCTTTATTTGATTGGTTGTCTGTTGCTAAACATCTTTCTGAAACATTCAAACACCATATCGTTTCACACTGTATACGTTTGGCACCACAATGCGGGGTTAACCCTGCAAATGCGGTGGTAACCCTGCTCCAGAGCGTGGTTTCGTAACCCTGGGCAAAATGTGCAAACCCCCTTTCAAAATTACAAGTGTGAAACGTTGATTTACCCGGGGTTAGAAGTGGGGTTTAGAATGAAGATATCCTGGGGTTAAGTGCAGTGTGAAAAGCTCTTATGTGTCAATGACATGTGGGAGGCTATTTGTAAATGTTTAATTCTCATGATATAAAACAATTATTTGTGCACATAAAGTCACACATTTCCTCTTTCTCTCCTTCAGCTTGCTCAGTCTTTTACTGTCCCTCCTTCAACACTCTTTTCCAACCTCATCCTCACCCTCCCAAACACAACCCAACTATGATCCTCTCTCTTATCTCTCTCTCTCTCTTTCTCCTGGCTTCTGTGTCACAGCACTCTGGTAAATTGCTCCTCTAATGGAGGGGACGGCCGTGTGGAAATGGAGAGAATTGAAAAGAGGAGGAAATCATTGAGATAATTGCCAGGGCATGAGGCCAGAGCAGAGAGACTGCCCCCCAAACATACTTCTTGATGCTTCCTCTCTCTCTTTGAAGTGTACACACACACACACGTGTGAGTTTCACAAATTTTCATAATTTGGACTTACAAATAGTGTAGAATCTTAAACATTACTTATGCAATTACATCATAACATTTCTTTCATTTACATTTAAACATTTTGCAGGTTAAAATAGAATTTTGAATCCCAGATTATCAATGTGGTTAATGTTGATTTTTGGAGCTCAATTTATATTTGAGTCCGAATGTGGGAGAGGTTGTGTGAGAAGAAAAGTATGAGAGAGTTGGAGAGAGAGCAGCTACTCAGTATTAGAAGACATTAACCTTACTACAAAACGTTTCGAAAGCCCATCTAAAGCCCAACAGCAAATCACTTCCAACATCAATCTACACCCAATACAAAAGCTTCAACTACACAATCTATTGCCTTGGCCAATATGTCCAACCCCACACATACAGCACAGCATCAACATTGAGTCAGAACACACACACAAACACACACACAGTACTGTAATATTACTAATATAATATTGCTAACTGAATAATAGTTTTTTTTTTACAGATTGTTTTCTGAGCAGTTGTTAAGGCGTTGCTAGGTGATTTCTAACTGGACCACCCCAAGTCTCTGTGATATTCTGGTTCCTAGATATGACTCTGGTCCTTCATTCAGTGCAAGTTTTTGGAATATTTTTCTTCCCGTTTTATCATCCACCAGGCAAAAAATTGTTATTGATCAGAAAAGTAATGGCACACATCCACTATCCAGCCAAACAGTTCTCGTCACAAAACCTTGCCATTCCGTGCTGATCCAGGTTATGGGTTCTTTTTCCACTGTGGTGCGGTGAAATCAAGTCAATGTAAGTAACAGATCTGTCTGTTTGTGATGGCGTGAGAGGTAAACATTGCAGTGAGTACACCATGGAGGATGTATTCGAGTTTTTAGGACCGTTTTTTCCCTTGGTTTTACTCTGCTAATACACATGGCCCATGTCGCAAAAAGGAAAGCAAAGAGAAAAAGGTGAGAGGTTAACCATAATATGCTGAGGGGTTGTGAAAGCCACCAGACATGAAAAGGTAAAAGTTCCCAGACTTGCTAAAAAGGATATTTATTGACAATATTATACAAAAATATGGTCATACTTTTGAAATAGTGTGTATTTTAATGTTTATGAGCTGGCCCCATTTACTCCCATTGTAAGTGCCTTACTGTAACCATCTGGGACAATTGTTTTGGTGGTAAATCAACATTATGCCACAAATTCTATCAACTGAGAAAACTTAATTTGAACCCGGCACATTCCCTAAAAGCAAGGGGTCTGTTCAAATTCCTAATCCCAAGAATGATTAAATGATTAAATATTGAAAGATTATGAACAGTAATAGGCCAAGGCATGGAGCATACAATGAATTTAAATCTACTTTCTTTTAGCTGTAAGAGCATATGTCGCACATACATCATAAACTCAGGCAGGTCCACATCAGTTCAGTGACTGCAGCCATAGGAGCCATAATGAGGCGTAATGGGAGAACAGTTGCTGCCCTCACTGGGGCAGGACACACATGAGCCATAATGGAGCCTAATGTAGCCATGACATGGACATGGAACATGCACGGCAGTTAAACCCAGTCATAGTGACTGTGTTAGTCTGTGTGACAAATGTGAATGCAAATACATATTATAGCATGCCAATTTTATTTCAGTGGGCTTTTCTGAAGATGAATACAATGTTAGACAGAAATGCTGAAAGCTTATTATGCCTTGTGACCTCTTGGGTATCTTGTTTTTACACTGGAAAAGAGGTAAATAAAAGCTTAAAAAGAAGGCAAGAGGAAAGCTCCATCATCCTTTGAGCTCCAAAACAGTTGTCCTTTACCCTCAAACGTTGATACCTTATCTTCAGCCAACCAGCACTCTCTAAATCTTAGATCCTCACAATGTCGGTACGAAACACCTTTAGTTGCAGTTTCCTGATACTGCAGCAACTCAGGATATGTTCAAATCCTCTAAATGTACCCTTCGAGGTAGACTTCACAGGGTATTTGTCCATCTTACGTGATATTCCAAATCATAGGGAGAAAGCAAAGGGAACAGGTGAACATCAATATACATGACTTCACAGGACATTTTCCTGCTAGTCATTTCACACCACAAGTACAACATTTGTTTGGCTGAAATAAATGCAATAAAAAGGGGGTCCACTGATTTTATTTATTTATTTTTTATTTATTCAATTCACCTCAGATGTGGTTTCTACAGAGTTGTGGGTATAAAGTGAAGCCACACTACTATGGTTTCATTTGAAACTGGGACAGCGTTTTCCAGAAATTTCAAAACGCTCTCCATGACCGCATGCTTTGAAAAACAAAGACATCAGGAAGCTGAAAACTGAGTTTTCAAACGAAAACTAAACAAAAAAAGACTCAAAGCCATGTAAGCTGATCTTATACCAGTAGAGGGAACCAGCCACACTGATACTCAGGGTCTGAAGTGACATATCACGTTGTCCCATGTATCACTTGAATGGCAGTGGAGAATTATTTTTATGGGACACATGATGGGTTGTAATTGCACTGTTGGAGTTGGACATGACTTAGCATTGGGGGACTCTGACCCTAAGGCTATGATATAAAAAGGTCTTTGTGCTCTTTCCAAGGGTCTACTGGGGGAAATAAGAGAGAAGAGAACAGAAGAACTTACTAAAATCATTCGCACACTCCTGAAACTTTGAAGACAGGTGCTACATTAAAGAGGCATGAAATGCAAAGATGACAATATGTAGAAATGCAGAATATGCTGATGATGACCTCAAGGGGCCATCCCTGTTTTTGTCCCTTTAATTCATTCTGTCAAAATAAACGCTTTTACAGCAAACATCTCGAAAGCATCATGATTTTTATCACTCCCACTAGACACAAATCTCTTTTTGCTTGTATGTGGCACATTTAGGGGGCACATTAAGCAATGATCAGCAAGGATGTGCATGGAGGACTTACACCTGTGTCAAGACAAAAACACGTCAGTGCTGGTGTGTGTGATGATCAGAGGAGGAATGCATATGCCTGTAAACATCAGCCAAAGAGTTGTCTCAATGAGAATGTGAATTTCAAAGAACTAAATTAAGCTAAACCATACTTTAATTGAGACTGAAGTTTTCCTACTTCACTACTATCGCTTATGACATTAGCACTCTCTGGGCTAGACTGTGCTTTCACATGAGAGCATGTGTATGCATGTATGTGCGTCTTGTTGTGTTTCGACCGTGGGGCGAGCACAGATGAAGGAGAGAGCGAATCAGCACATTGGCAGGGTGATTAACGATGTGACTTTTGTTTTGGTGACGGGGAGGAATTCACAGGCCGCACGGGCATTCACAATAATGCTAGTCTTGTCTATTTGGCTGCAGAGAAAGCATTAGTAAGCTCATCCTGAAGAATAGACAAAAAGAGTTACCCTTGAAATGAGCTAGCTGTTCTCACCTAACCAATTTTCGTTGTGTAAATTAGTTTTTGATTCAAGCAAAGCAGATAATGGGGGAACCAAGTGTTTTTCTCCCCTTTTTCGAATACCCAATTCCCTTTAAGTCCTCATGGAGGCGTAGTGACTCGCCTCAATCCGGGTGGCAGAGGAAATCAGTTGCCTCTGCATATGAGACCATCAACCTGTGCATCTCATCAGGTGGCTTGTTGAGTCATTACCGTGGCCTTCATGGCATCCACACACAACACACCACACGCCCAAATGAAAGCAAACCACATTTGAGCGACATGGGTTACCCCATGTGGCTCTACCCTCCCGAGCATCCGGGCCAATATGGCTGCTTAGGAGACCTGTCTGGAATAACTCAGTAGGCCCTGGGATTAAAAATTTAAAACTCCAGGGGTGGTAGTCAGCGCGTTTACTCGCTGAGCTACCCAGGCCCCATGGGAGAACTAAGCGTTAACCATTAAGAGGTGGGGAAACATCTAAAATGTTTGTCTGAACAAAGAAACACCTCAAATTGCAGAAAGGTGTGAAGAGAGACAAAAAAGTGTTCAGAGAGAGTAAGATAAATGAGAGAAAGGGGAGGGCTGGGAGGCAGATGACAGTAGGAAAATTGAATAGTTGTCATCATCATTCCAGCTTTGTTGACTACATCAATTGATTTTTTTTTTTTTTTTATGCTCATGCTATGTTTTATATCTCTTCAGTGTGTTGTGTTCTTGGTGATTAAAAGAAATGTCTGGCACAGCATCACAATGTCAACATAGTACTAACAGTACAACTGTGGGTGTTAATGCATGGGGCACATTTTCTGTATTCAAATATTTTTAACTCTGAGTAAATGGAGTAAAGTGTTAAAATCTAATTCAATAAATATAAACCTATCTCAGACAAATTGATGAGTTCAATGGACATATTCAATGGAGGGCAAAATTGTGGACCACTGCAAGTCTGGTTCATCCTTGGCAGTAATTTCCAAACTCCTGAAGGTACCACATTCATCTGTACAAATAATAGTATGCAAATATAAACACCATAGGACAATGCAGCCATAATACCGCTCATGAAGGAGACGCATTCTGTCTCCTAGAGATTAATGTTGTTTGGTGCGAAAAGTGCAAACCAATCCCAGAACAACAGCAAAGGACCTTGTGAAGATGCTGGAGGAAACCGGTAGACCAGTATCTATATCCACAGTAAAACGAGTCCTCTATCAACATAACCTGAAAGGATGCTCAGCAAGGAAGAAGACACTGCTCCAAGAGGAGAAATTTCCTCTGGTCTGATGAAACAAAATTTTACTTTTTGACCATAATGACCATTGTTATGTTTGGAGGAAAAAGGGCGAGATTGCAAGTTGAAGAACACCATCCCAACCGTGAAGCATGTGGGTGGCAGCATCATGTTGTGAGGGTGCTTTGCTGCAGGAGGGACTGGTGCACTTCTCAAAATAGATGGCATCATACGGAAGGAAAATGATGTGCATTTATTGAAGCAACATCTCAAGACATCAGCCATGAAGTTGAAGCTTGGTAGCAACAAACAACAAAATCAAGGTATTGGAGTGGCCATTACAAAGCCCTGACCTGAATCTGACAGAAAATTTGTGGGCAGAACAAAAAAATAGTGTGCAAGCAAGGAGCCCTACAAACCTGACTCCATACACCAGCAACTTATTGTGAGAAGCTTGTGGAAGGCTACCCAAAACGTTTGACTCAAGTTAAACAATTTAAACACTAACACAGTTTATGTAAACTTCTGACCAACTGGGAATGTGATGAAAGAAATAAAAGCTGAAATAAATAATTATCTCTACTCTTATTCTGAAATTTCACATTCTTAATATAAAGTAGTGATCCTGACTGTTTTCTACGATTAAATGTCAGGAATTGTGAAAAACTGAGATTAAATGTATTTGGCTAAGATGTAGATGTAAACTTTTTTTTCAACTGTATATATACACAGTATATATACATATATAATTAACTGTAATAATTATTTGGCATATGTAATTAATTCGATTTAACATTTTAATCGATTAACAGCCCTGATTTTAATAAATTTGGTCTGCTAAGCATGGTTTTTCAATCCAAGCAAAAAGTGAGGCATCTCTCTTTTTAGTTGAATATACATGTACAGGCCAAAGTGTTTGCTTTGATTCTAAAGCAAAACCTGCCTTTCAAGCATTGTTTTGGGTTTTGCCTTCAATTAGATACTGGAAAACTTTTTGGTGACCTTATACTAATAGTAGATATTTAAATCCACAGCTGAAAAATGTGTTCTCTAATAATTCCTGAGGCAATTTACTCTGTGGGACTGCTTCTCTTCACTTTTGTGGCAAAGCACACACCGAAAGTTTGACGTCATCAGCAATAGTAACAGAAGGCGACAGGCTTAGCGAAGGGTCATTTCCACACCATGGAGGATGTGGCCTTTTATTTAAAACCTATTGCTCATTTTCTCTCAGAATATAAAGTGACTGGAACGTGCAATCCCTAACATGTGGCAGCATTTTGCATAACCGTGATAGAAACAACACACATTTCTGCTGGTTTATTGATTTCGCCTGACCTTATATATACACATATACAACAGTTAGTTCCGGTCCTTGAATCTGATTGGACGAGAGACGTTCCATGAGCACTGATGGTCAGACACCATCAGTACTCTGATGCTTCACTGTATGTATATCACTCCACTTGTGTTCGTGCTGTTCTAAACTAAAGTGTAAACGCAGTGCAGATCTGTTAAGAACTACTAAAGCTAGGAAATAGCTTTAATTAAACGGCTTTAAATGAACAACTTAAGCATTACGGCTCATCACAGCTGAGAGACACAACAGACTGATTAATTACACATTGGGTACTGTTTAAAATGGCGGAGGATATTGTGGTTTCTATAGTGAATGACCCCTGCTCACCGGCTACTGCGATATAGGGAGAAATACCCCTGCTTGGATGCTATTTTTCCACTGAGATAGCTGACCTTCAGAAAGATGACAGCAGCTCTGCTTGGGTATGGCAACAGGTGATTGCACACACACTCACACGAGCAAACACACGCATCCATCCTTCTTTATCCAATAACTTGTTCAAAACAGCACAAGCCGTGATACTATTTCTGAAGTGACATTTTTGAATTACTAATGAAGGCTTGGACACATAATTTGTTTTGAACCAGCAGCCGTTGATTCTGATTTGACACGTAAGAAAGTAGTTCCATGCACAAATGCGTTTTTTATGACCGTACTCAGTCCTAATTTTTAAAAATGTACTTGTTCATCGAACTGTTGTGTATATGCAATATCACACTCGCAATTGTGCTATATTGCCCTAAATCAGCACTGCTGTGATTACCTATGGCCGAATCACAGCAGTGCTGATGTAGGTTCATATCGCACTCTTCAAGTCAATTCAAGTGGTTTTTATTGCCGTTTCAACCATATACAGATAGTACAGTACACAGCAAAATGAGACAACATTCCTACAGGACCATGGTGCTACATAAAACAACATAGGACAAACACAGAACCACATGAGACTACACAGACTAAATAACATACCTATATAAAGTGCACGTGCAAACGTGTGCAAAAAGTACGGGACAGTACAATAAATTACTGACAATGAACAGGACAATAGACACAGTAAGAGACAGTGCAGTGCCGATCAGTACACAGTAGTGCAAAGATGACAGTTTCTAAAAATGCCAAATGTATACATAACATACTATGAGATATTGTTCTTTGGACATAGCAGTTATTGAGGTAGCAGCCAGTGATAAAGTGACAATAATTAAAGTGCAAATCAGAACACGTGTGTGTGTCAAACCAGTCTCCGAGTATTGAGGAGTCTGATGGCTTGGGGGAAGAAGCTGTTACACAGTCTGGCCGTGAGGTCCCGAATGCTTCGGTACCTCTTGCCAGACGGCAGGAGGGTGAAGAGTTTGTGTGAGGGGTGTGTGGGGTCATCCACAATGCTGGTGGCTTTGCGGATGCAGTGTTTTTTGTAAATGTCATTGATGGAGGGAAGAGAGACCCCGATGATCTTCTCAGCTGTCCTCACTATCCTCTGCAGGGCTTTGCGCTCCAAAACGGTGCATGTCCAAAACCAGGCAGTGATGCAGCTGCTCAGTCTCTATAGAATGTAGTGAGGATGGGGGGTGGGAGATGTGCTTTCCTCAGCCTTCGAAGAAAGTAGAGACGCTGCTGGGCTTTCTTGGTAATAGAGCTGGTGTTGAAGGACCAGGTGAGGTTCTCTGCCAGGTGAATACCAAGGAATTTGGTGCGCTTGACGATTTCCACAGAGAAGCCGTCGATGTTCAGCGGAGAGTGGTCACTCTGTGCTCTCCTAAAGTCAACAACCATCTCTTTTGTTTTGTCCACATTCAGAGACAGGTTGTTGGCTCTACACCAGTCCGTTAGCTGCTGCACCTCCTCTCTGTATGCTGACTCGTCGTTCTTGCTGATGAGAACCACCATGGCCGTGTCATCGGAAAACTTGATGATGTGATTCGAGCTGTGCATTGCTGCACAGTCGTGAGTCAGCAGAGTGAACAGCAGTGGACTGAGCACACAGCCCTGGGGGGCCCCAGTGCTCAGTGTGGTGGTGGTGAAATGATGCTGTTCCTGATCCGGCCTGACTGAGGTCAGTTGCAGAGGGAGGTGTCCAGGCCCAGCAGGTTCAGCTTTCCAATTAGGTGCTGGGGAATGATTGTGTTGAATGCTGAGCTGAAGTCTATGAACAGCATTCAAAAGTATGAGTCTTTTTTATCTAGGTGGGTGAGGGCCAGATGGAGGGTGGTGGTGATGGCATCGTCTGTTGATCGGTTTGGACTATACGCAAACTGCAGTGGGTCTAGTGAGGGGCAGCTGGGTCTTAATGTGCCTCATGACGAGCCTCTTGAAGCACTTCATGATGATGGGTGTGAGTGCGACGGGACGGTAGTCATTGAGGCAAGCCACTGAAGACTTCTTTGGCATGGGGACGATGGTGGTGGCCTTGAAGCAAGTTGGAACGACGGCGCTGCTCAGAGAGATGTTGAAGATGTCAGTAAGAACATCTGCCAGCTGGTCTGCACATCCTCTGAGCACTCTGCCAGGAATGGTGTCTGATTCAGCAGCCTTCTGTGGGTTGACTCTACGTAGAGTTTTCCTCACATCAGCCGTGGTAAGACAGAGCACCTGGTTGTTGGGAGGAGGGTTGGTCTTCCTCGCCACCACATCGATCTGCAATTCAAACTGAGCGTAGAAGTCGTTCAGCGAATCTGGAAGGGAGGCATCTTTGTCACAGGCAACTGTTGTTGTCCTGTAGTGGGTGATGGCCTGGATGCCCTGCCACATGCACCGCATGTCACCACTGTCCTGGAAATGACTGTGGATTCTCTGGCAGTGTGCGCGCTTTGCCTCTCTGATGGCCCGGGACAGTTTGGCCCTCGCTGTTCTCTGGGCTGCCTTGTCACCTGCTCTGAAGGCGGAGTCTAGGGTCCTCAGCAGCGCGCACCTCCGCAGTCATCCACAGCTTCTGGTTGGAGCGTGTGGTGATGGTCTTGGAGAAAGTGACATCATCAATGCACTTGCTGATGTAGCTGGTCTCTGATGCTGTGTATTGTTGGTAGAGTCTCCATATGTTGCAGCCTCCCTGAACATGTGCCAGTCAGTACACTCAAAACAGTCCTGAAGAGCAGAGATGGCTCCTGCTGGCCAGGTTTTCACCTGCTTCTGAAGTGGTTTTGTGCGTCTGACAAGCGGTGATCCGAGTAGCCGAGGTGGGGGTGGGGCTCCGCCCGGTACGCGCCTGGGATGTTTGTGTAAACAAGATCAAGCGCGTTCACCCCTCTCGTTGCAAAGTCCACATACTGATGGAAATAAGGGAGCACTGTCTTGAGATTCGCATGGTTGAAATCTCCGGCAACAATAAACAGTCCGTCGGGGTGAGCGTTCTGCAGTTCGCTCATAGCCCCATACAGCTCACAGAGCGCTTCCTTAGCATTAGCGCTGGGGGGAATGTAAACTCCAGTTATTATAACAGTGGTGAATTCCTGTGGTAAATAAAAAGGTCTGTATCTAACAGTCACAAGTTCCACCAGCGATGAGCAGTAGCTAGAGACTAGCATAGAGTTCTTGCACCATTCCGTGTTGATGTAAACACACAAGCCACCGCACAGAGCTGCATTTCTGTTGGCATGAAACGAGGCGAGTCCGTCAAGCTGAATGGCGGCGTCCGGAACTCTGTCGCACAGCCACGCCTCCGTGAAAACAAAGACGCAGCAGTCTCTAAACTCATGCTGCTTAGCCTGCTGGAGTCGGATGTAGTCCAGTTTATTGTCCAGGGAGCAAACATTTGAGAGCAGGATGGACAGGAGAGCCAGCCAGCTAGGGTTTGTTTTTAGCCTAGCATGGATCCCCGTCATCTTGCCGCTCTTCCGCTTCCTCGCACACCGCTTACGACATCCTCTCCCTCGGCCACCGGCATCAGGCGACGCCGAGGACTGGAGGCCTGGTCTCCTCAGCAAGCCGAATTTGCATAGCGCCTCCTGCAGGTCATTATGCAGCTTGTTTGTTGCATGAATCCTATATTTGAGCAGTGTCTGGCGATGGTAGACACAAACACCGGATGCTCCGATGCACATGTGCCGCAAAAGTCGGGTTATTTAACAAAAATAGCACCATTTTGGATCCGGAGTGGCCGCTGCATGCTACCGCGCCGCCATCTTGGATCTCTACCGATCAGCACAGGATATGCTGCAGTATTGCTCCACTCTCCTCTTCATCACCACCTCTGATCTTGCTCGTGTGATATTGCTTAAATACAGTATTTTATTCCTTTTCACAGTATATATCTTATATATCTTACATTACTATATATCAATCTGTACCTTGGTCTCTCTATATTGGTATCGGCCATTAAAAAAACAAAACAAAAAACATTGTTTGACCACTAGTAAAAATCTAAATTATATTGCTCTGATTGTAGCTTTAACTTTCTCAATTATCTTCTCTTGTTTCTCCTTTTCTAACTCACTCTCCCCTCCTCTCTCTCTGGCTACTAAGATGGGTGGATGAGATGAATGAAGAGGTGGTGACGAAGAGGAGAGTGGAGCCATACTGCAGCATATCCTGTGCTGATCAATACCAGAGCACTAAACCTGATGAGGGCCACGCCGGCCACTCCACCCACACTGAGAGAGCGTGCGTGACCACGCGTGCGAGTGTGTGCCAACTAAAGAAATCAAGGTAAAGATTGTAATTGGGTTTTGTTTGTGTTTCTCAGCCATAATCAGAGTTAGATTTCAAGGAAATACCATACTGTATCGCTAGGAGCATAACCACTTTAAATTAGTGTCCCTCCGATATTCAGATAAGTAGTGAATCTTTTGATCTGTTAATCAAAATGGGTTTTTCAAAGGAAAACTCTTACATTTTTACCTTTAGTTCCCCCGTTCATGAATATTTGGTAACACTATTGTGTACTGCAGGAATTAATGTACTAAAACGATAGTTCAACCCAAAAAAAAACAACAAAAAAACTAATTTTCCCAAAGCCATAGCCATTTCTTCCATAGTACACACACAAAAAAGGAGATGTTAAGGTGAATGTTTGCCTCTTTCATTATAAGGAGAAAATATGCAACTATATTTATTGTTGACTGAGGCAACATCAGTCTCTAACATTCTGCCTAACCACCAAATAAGAAAGTACATTTTGGTACAACAGAAGGGTGAGCAAATTATTTGTGTTATTCAGAATTTTTATTTTTTTGGGCAAACCATCACTTATTATTTTTTTGCTTAAAATGAAACTTCACAGTTCAGTCTCACATCTAAAGCATTTTGTGGCTAAGAACTCCAACTATAAGAACTCCACATTCACAACCAAAAAAGAAACCCAAAAAGCGTGAGACAAAGATAGATATCCAGAAAAGCAAAAGCAAAACAGAGTGTGTGTAATGGGCGGAGGGCAGTTTGTATGCATGTGTGTGCACAGACTTGTGTAATTTATGCCTAGGCGTCCATGCTTTACTGCTTTCTTAATTCAACTCCTGCTACTATTAATGTAGTTAATGTTTAGATTATATCTATTTTCTGGTGGCTGTAGGGGATTTACGAGGGCCTTTCCTCCCCCACATGGTCTCCTCGGACACTCAATCACCAGGCACACTCGCAATGCTGACTACACACTTCCACCACTCTCCAGCTTGCTGCGCTGGATGCCGGGTCACTGCACGGAAGGGACTAAAGAGCACCCGTCTGTCTAATCATGTGCGAGACTGAGAGGGAATTCTTGGGTGGTGGACTGCAAATGGCCACCTGTGTGTATGTTTGTTAACTAACTAGCTAACTAACTAGCTAACTAACTAAATCAGACTCTTTGTGTCATGGCTCTTTTAAAGCATGAGCACATGTTCCCATAGCTCAATCGGTAGAGCATGGCACAAGCAATGCTAAGGTCACAGCTTAAATTCCCAGGGATTGCAAGTACTGATAAAATGTTTAGTTTAAAAGCACTGTAAGTCACTTTGGACAAAAGCACAAATTTAATATCTGCCAAAAGCATACATGTAAAAAGGATGTGAGAGAATGCTGCACTTTAATATATTCTACAAATAAAAATCATACTGCATGCACAACTGCATGAATGAATGAATGAATGCAAAGTGGATTGTTAAAAATCTTCCCTTATCTTCTCTTCCCCCACACTATCTCTCCCTCTCATTTCCCTCTCTCTTGTAATATTTCACAATGCGTCACAGAGGTTCAAATTGAAAATCCCTTGATGAATCAATATTTATTACAGGCAGCTAAATGAATGGCGGTAAGTCACCACAGCTCAAAGGCGGTCTGAATCCAAGTGCACTGTCTCACAAAATCTGCATTACACAAATGAAGCCTCACAAACACTATAGCTTGCCCATTATAAAGCCAAGAGCATGCCACACCAAATCTTAATGACACAAATGAAGCACTGCTCTCCTGCATACAAGATTGCAAAAATTGGTAACACTTTACACTATACATGGTACATATATATATATATATTATATATAATTACAGGTATTTGGGTAGTTGGCAAATAAAATTGCCATGAACATCACGTTCTTAGGTTAAAAGGAATCAGAATATAAGAGAAAGAGTATATTATAATGTGGTAACTGGTGGTCAAAGATTCTTTTAAATCTTTCACCATTTGCATCCCTTTTTGCATTCAAATGTTGTTTTAAAAGATCCTGTGGAGCTTCAGATTCATTTTTTATATTCCATGTAGTCCATCAATAACTGTCATAAAACTGCATGTATAATAAGGATACAAGAATTAGAAAACTTGTTTTTAAATCATGTTGTTTGTTTTTATATGGAGTGTAGCATGTCACATCATAAGACACTTATGGTTATTTCTTTTCCATGTAACAAAATACTACAGTCTAATTATGTACAATAGTACTACCGGTACTAACAAAGTGTATTTAGAAAAAGTACCACAAACCAAATGTATATTATATAAATTTTGCTCATTAGTTTCACACATAAATACATGCTATGAATCCTTTTGAGCAGGCTGCTGAGATCAAAATGTCAGCATCTCTTCAATAATGAGCTCAGATGAGTCTTCAATAGTGAGCTCAGTTGAGAGTTTGACTTGTAGACCTGTTAATCATCTATTTCAAACGCAGCTGTTACATGTCTGTCAGCCAAAATGTTTAAGCGACAAGTCACAACTACACATATCACAAATTTGACTAAATTAGTAATGACTGTATGTTTCTTTGCAATTCTCGCAATTTAAACTTCAACAAAAATGTTGAAATAAACATATTTACGATCAATAAATCCCTACGAACAAGCTTGTTCAACATTCCTAAATGAAAGCAATGAGCAGAAGTAGCAAATGCAGGCTAAGATAAACACGTAAGCCACTTCAAGAAATAGTTCAAGAAACTATTATCAGTTCTCGACAAAAGCAGAAATCACAGCAACATTACTAGTCTTAAAAAACCCAAAGACATACACAGATCTTCCCCTCTCTCCATTAACACAGTTACAGCTCCTTAAACAGCCAATCAGATAGATTAGAGATTTCAGTCTGTGATCCTGCTAGATATGACCTGAAAGAGTGATTTTGGTAAGTGGTATTCACTCAAGGCAGAAAAAGACCAGTAGGACAAGAAAAGTGTGTGTGTGTGTGTGTGTGTGTGTGTGTGTGTGTGTGTGTGTGTGTGTGTAAAAGAAAGGGGGAGATAAAAGAGAAGGTTATTTTGTTTAATATGGCACCCTTCTTAACATATAACACCAATAATCCACAGCCTCTTTTTTTCTACATGGTTAAGCCAGGGCCACACTGCAGGGGGATTTATGAAGATCATTTAACTCTGTAGATAAGAGTAGGAATAAAAATTTACACCCACACGCATGAGTGCTTCATTTACACCCTTAAGTGAAAGGGATTTCTTTGTGGTCTCCTATCAGACTAAAGCTAATGCAATTCAGACACAGCCATAACCCCTCTTCCTTCTCCTTGTCTTTATAGTGTTCACAATTCAGAAGCTTTTCAAGCTCTCTTAATTTTGCTTCTTTTTCAGGCTTGGACTCAGGTCTGACATACCTGCTTATTGGATACCAAGAATAGGTTCCTCTGATGCATAAGGAAGTCCACTGATATCAGAATTGTGTTTTGTAAATTATTAGTGTTTTTTTTTTTTTTTTTTTGGTGGCCAATTTGACACTTTTTATTGACCGAGACAGTAGAGAGACAGGACATTACAAAAGGAGAAAGGAATTGGAAATATCAGAGGCAAAATTTGAACCTCTGCCTTCCACATGAGCACCATTGCTCAACGTGTTTGGAACACTTTTCATTGACAGAGACGGGACAAAGTTATTTGGGTGAGACAAGGGCAAAAGGATAGGGACTAAAGCACCATGGTTCAACGTGTGTGGATCTTGAGTGTTAACCATTAACTGAAAGAATCACTTTTTAATGGTCATTGTAAAAAATGAACAAGCAAACAAGCAGATCCTAACTATCGTCTCTTCCATTTTTGACATTTCTTCACCATTTCCTTTCCCAACATTTTAATGTTAAGAAGAGTCTTTGTCCATTACAAGCTATGGTCTGAAATGAGAGTCTCAGTGACCACCCACATGTTCTCATGATCATGTGGAAAAAAATAACAAAAGCATGTACATCCAAAGGCAAAAAAGCTCAATGTGGGTGCCCGACCAAATTGGTATTAGGGAAAAAAAATAAATCAATTTGGCACACCACGGCTCCAAAATTAGAAAAAAATATTTTAATGTTCCCAGCTAATGTGACGTTTCGAGCCCATGGCTTTTCAACAGATCGTCCGATAAAGAGCCGTGTGCTCGAAATGTCACCTTAGGTGAGAATATTAAAATCTATTTTTTAAATTTTGGAGCCATGTTGTGCCGACTTTTCTCTTTTATTCATGATCATATGGGCCATCCCGTAGAGAATTTTTATGGTCTAATATTATGGTTTCAGTAATAGATTACCATGATGAGCGGCACCTTCTCTCCGTCATAATATCAGCAGTGATGAGGTAATAGTTACTGTAGTTATGGTTCTGTGTGCCGTTATTAAGTACCAGGTAGTTATTTAATGTTTTATTAGGCACTGAGACACTGATAAAAACACTGAATGTCAACAGAGAGGTTTTAATCAGTCTGGTAATTGGTTGTGCCGGGATGCGATTGTGAGTGGGATGCACACCCATATGCAAAAACAATTTATGATATAATTAAGCCATTAAAATGAGCCCTGTTAAAGTGGAAACAAACAAGATTTGCACGAATTATGGGGGCAGTGCTGACCGCTTCCACATCAACTATAAAAAAGCACACTTTCATTGCACGGTTGTGCCAGACTGAGATTGGGTCTCACATATGTGAGCATACAAACCTGTGTACTAATACTTTTACATAGAAGTCACATTTCTAAAATTTTTATTTGAATTTCACACAACTTATTCAAAATTTATGATAAAATGTAGAACTAACTGAAACCACATACATGCAAAAAAAATGGCAATGTGTGTTGGGCAGTGTAGTTCTCAAATATATTCTGATTACAAATTACACAACTAAAATTGTCATCAGTAACTAAATCTTTTGCATTAATCTTCAGTTTATCAAATCTGATTACTTTCCAGTTAATTATTGCATGTTTTGTTAAAAATAAAATGTTTATCTAATTTGTGAATTAAGTACCAATTTACACTAATTTAATGAAACATTAGTAACATGATATCAGATAACATTTTGCTATTTTACTTACCAACTTAAAAGTGCATCTTTGAGAGTGTAAGGATATGTGTGTCCGATCCGATTCCGATTCCAATACCGGAGCTCTCAGTATTGGCCGATATGGATCCCGATCCGTTACCAGTGTTGTTGCTTTTTTGCATACCAGTTTAGAATATTTTTACATTATTGTGTGGAACTAATTGGAAGTACTCTTTAATATGTAAATAAACACAAACCTCTATCTACGCATTATTTCAATATAAATGTATAGATTATTAAGAAACATTTTATTATTAACTAGTATAATTGATAATGTAGCAGCAAAATTAACAGTAATTCCAGTGTAAGTCATCACCTTTCTTTCTTTTTTTTTCAAAAATATTTCAACTTGCATCTGGACTTTAAAGGATTCAGATCTCTTTTTTGTTCAATTTAGTTGTAAGACATCAGTCCACTTTTCATTCACAGTTATTTTTTAGAACCCATTCATTTTAAATATTGTTATAAATTGTAAACAAATACTAATGATGACAATAATAATAAATTGGCATTAATATTATTATTATTATTATTATTATTATTATTGATTTTTAATTTTAAATACAACAGTAATATATTTAAATTTAAATAATTTAAATTGTGTACCCTTACGCTTTTATTTTGACATTCTAAACTCTCCAGGAAGTCCTATATATGTGTCTGTTTGTAGGCAAGTTCACAGTAGTTTAATTCACTTCTTATTCAAATTCTGGTAAAATGCACCTCCAGTGCCATTCTAAACGCATATTATAAGTGAACCGGACTATTGGGCATCTACATCTGAGATGTTGTTTGTGAGTAGCGCTCAAATATTGCACACCGTGTGAAGGCTACATATAGCCCTAGTGAATGGCGCTGCTCTGTTTACACACACACACACACACACAGAGCAGCGCCATTCACTAACACGCTGGAGCTGCGCATACTATATATTCACTTATTAAACACAGCCTTTTGTGATTCACAGAGCTATCGCACATCTTTTAGTGGATATGAATCAAATGCATGAGTCATATGAACTGCTTTAATGGTGTTTTAATGGTTCCTTTGTCATTTTTGGAGCTTGGCAGTAATGAACATGACTAACATACAGTATCGGATTTGGATCGGGCTCGTAGGACCAATACCCGATCTGTCTAAAAGCTTCAGTATCGGAGACGATACTGATCCAGATATCGGATCGGTGCATCCCTAGTTTAGGCATATTTTAAGCAAATTACTAACAGTGGGCACATGGTCCCTCAGGGAGAATCTGGATTAATCAATACTAGAATACGGGTAAAACCAAATGACCCGTTTTGAATCTAACAGAAATTTTGAGCAAGCACTTACGCACACATAAGTATGAAACTTAGTGGCGAATTCACTAAACTTATTCTCTACCCATCCTGCAATCTATTTTAGCAGGCGCAGTCAGCGCTGAAATTGCGCTGTGTCTTGAGAATTAAGTAATTCCTTTCCATGCAAAAACACCTCCTTTCTATTTAAATTAGGCTCATTGTAGTTTGCACTTCATTTACAAAAATTGCCTGGCATAATTTAGATCACTATTACCGCCAAATGAAAGCAGGCGGTAAAATTACTTTTATTTTAAAAAGATGTTTGCGAACATTTTCAACCAATCACATCAGAAGTAATTAATCAAAGAAACATCAAATGATTGAGAAGAGCATTACAGCCTGGCATATATCCAGAGATGCATTGTGGTCAAGCGCACATTCTGCCCGTTTAAGAGATGATACAGGTGTCTGGATCACAGCGATCTTTTACAGTTCTGGCAGGGTGTTTAAAATACGATGGTCTGTGGCATCCTCCACTGTTTAGCGCACAGAATCGGACCACAATATCAGAATTGCACGTGCAACTTGTGTTCAGCAGCTCCATCTGCATAATTTCATTAGTGAATTGGGCGCTAAACTAGTGCAGAGAGCGCATGCAAAAAAACTGGGCTTTTACCGGCTGCAAATCATTCTTAGTGAATCTGCCCCTTAGTGTATTATAAGTGAATAATACCAACCATGGGTAGGATGCACGCACATGTGCGAACACAAATATATGATAGATTTTAGTAATTAAAAAGAGGCCTGCTTAAGAGGAAACAAGTGAACAGTGCTTACCACTTCCACATCCATTAGAATATCACAAAGTTCTGAAAGGGAATGCGTTTCATGACTGACCTGGCTGACTGGATTCTCTTAACCCTGTAGGAAAGAGCAGGGTTGTGGTGGATTGCATAGACTCTACGTGTGTCGATCTTGTAGCGTGTTTTGATGACCCTGTGTGATGCCAGACTTTGCACTGATGGAGAAGGGGGGCCTGTGGAGGAACAGACAAATCATGAAAAGGAATTAATTGTCACTTTACCGATCAATAATACTTAATCACTTAGTGATGCCCACATGAGCTATAACCAAGTCATTAGTTAGTCAGCCAGTGGTTTGCATAAACTCACATTTTAGAGTCTGTTGCATTTTACATTTCACATCTAGGAAAAGCATCCAATTTCATTCTCATTGGTAGACATAAATAACCCCCAAAAGACACTGCAGAATTTATCTGTGAAGAGATCTTTAAGACGCTTAAAGCGAGAAGGTACAATCTAGACTGGGTCTGTGAGGTCTGAATCCTTCTCCACGGGACAAACACATTTAAAAACACACCCACCAGCACACACAAACTCTTCCACTGGCAGGTGCGCTCCTTAATAAGCTGCACATGGAAAAATGACTGAATAACAAAGGCTGAATTTTTATCAGCCTAATAAATCATCTCAGTCTCTCCAACCCAACCCTTCCTTTCTCTTTCTCTCTAAGTCTTATTCCTTATATCATTTCACAGATCCATCAGAGAGAAGGAGGGAAGGATGTGCAGGAGAGAACAAGTGTGGCTTTTATTTATTTATTTATTTCTATATTCATTTATCCATCATGTTGCTTTATGTGTGGCTGGGCTGAAGTGACATGCATGCATGCATAAGGGCTGAGTAAAAGATGGACTCGGCATGGCGGCTTTCGCTCGTTGTCGCTTTACACTGGAGCTAAAAACCCCAAAGATTTATTCCCAGCAGCAACAATTTAGCATGTTAGACAAGCCAGAAGGAGAATGAAATTAAAGAACTTAAGAAATCAGAGAGTCTGGGAGTGAGGAAGGAAGAACAAAGAAAGGAACATAGACAGATCATATTGGAGGAAAGGAGGAAGGAGGGAAGGAAGGAACATAGACAGGTAGAAAGAACTGATGGATGTAAGGAAGAGAAAAAAAAGAAAGAACTAATGAAGACAGGCAGGCAGGCAGACAGACAGACGGAAATAACAAAAAAGAAAGAAATAAACAAAAGAACAAAGAAACAACAGAAGAAAATCTAGAACAGAAGGAAGAAAGAAAGGAACATAGACAGATAGAAAGAACAGATGGAAGGGAGAAAGAAAGAACTAACGAAAAGACAGGCAGACAGACAGAAATAAATAATGAGAAATAAAGAAAACAAAAGTACAAAGAAACAACAGAAGGAAGTAAAAACATTTGGTTTTTATTGTTTTTGGCAAAAAATAAGTAAATCAAATAATTCCCTGGTTATTTAAACATCTACTCTTCCTGTGTGCAATTAATAGCCATTTCATCTTGTTACAAAAGAAACTCACATTTCCTGTTGCAATAGAAAACCTTTCCCTGTCTTCCATGCCAGGACGCCCCTCTCCATTTATCACCACACACACTTCAGTATCAGTAGGGGAATTCATCTTCGACAAACATTTACCGATGATCAAATCTCGGCACAGCATGGCCTAGCGACAGAGCATGCAGTGGAGGGATGGGTCCAACTGTACGTGTGTTTGATACAGAGGACCCCTTATGAGTGTTTATGTGTGCTTTACACTGTATGATGGAGTGTTAGAGCTGTGGAGAATATGGCCAGACTGCATAAGTGAGGGAGCAAACACACTTGTGTGTGGGCCTCCATCAAGAGGTTGTGTACGTGAGGCTGCAAGATTAGTCGTCGGACTCAAAGTCACTTTTTCACACACCTCTCATCTATCCTGCAGATGTCAGACCTGCCCGTGTCCCTGCGGATGACAAATACGGCTTGTCAGGCAGCTTGTGTCTTACACAGCCAGCCATATACTACACACGTCGCTGTATCGTTCCACCTTACCTATTGTCTAATGATAGCACCGCAGAATTGATGCTGCCTGGGTCTCTGTCGGCTGGTTTAGTGTAGAGCTGAACACTAGGTGCCAAAGCTAAGGCTGTGGTCCCTGTCAGGACACTTTTATTGATGTGTGTGCTTGCAAGTGTGTGTATATGTGTGTGGTAAAGGCCTGTCAGTGGCCTATTAGAGGGAAGATTGAAACTCCACTCGGCACAGACTCACTCAACCAACACAACCTGCTGGGCTTTACAATCAGGCCCGGGGACTCATCCATCGCCTGCTGACACACAAGCCCCACACCCGCACCGCCTCAGACCGTCGATTATTTACTCAACTCACTCCGGCTTCAGCTCTGCGAGCTCACACCTTTATCTATTTCCCTCTGACACAAGCACAGACTAATTTTTCTGACAGCTTCCCATGTTATTTTTCTGTCTAATTTCTGTGGACTTGTTGGGCTGCTGGGGATAACTGAGTGGTGATGTTGCAGTAAACAGGGAACAAAAGGTTGTTTTTCAAACGGTACACCTGCACACAGCCTATTTAGTAATTATGTGAAAGTCACCTTTTGACACTTTCAAGGGAGAGTTCACCCAAAAATAAAATAAAAATAAATTGAAATTGTTTCAAACCTGAATGGCTGTTATGACAAAATGTTAAGGTATGACAGATTCAGTCACCATTCTATTTCATAGCATATATTTTTCCATACAACGACAGAATGTTTATTTTTAGGTGAACTTTAATGCCGATGTAAATTGTTGTTTGTAACCCATTTCAGTTTGTATTTCCTATGTATTAATACTATGTATTTCCGAGTTAAAGAGGATGTTTATCAAGATAAAATGTAGGGCAGCACTTGATTTTAACCATCAGGAATTGATTGGATTGTGAAAAGTGTTCCTTACATACCAGGATGGAACCAGGGTGCAAATAAGAGGGGGGAACAGTTTTCGGGGGGAAGGGGGGGGGTGTAGATCAACACCTCCGATAGTGTGGAACCCCCACTACAACGTCTCTCACCGATGGAATAACATGCACTAGGGATGTGCACGAGTAGTCGAATATTCGTTCTGCAATAATTATTTGAAATAGTAAAAAAGTTTTTCTTTGCTTACCCCATATATAGTGAACTGCATGTTAAATTCTGAACACACAAAATAAAACTGGCAGTTATAACAGAATGCACTGGGTGGAACTGTTGAGTTTGGACACAAGTTGAACACATTTATTGAGCAAATGGTTCTGTCACTCAGTACGTTCAGATGGACACCAGGAAAGCGGGTTATTATGAGAATGTGGCTTACTGTGAGAAAGCAGGGTTCCTGTTTAAATGTACTGGATAAGCGGTGTACACTTTACTCTCTTATATGTGCAGCTCATCAGAAAACAGCATCCCCATAGCAACGTAATCCCCGCAATGCTTCTGTAAACAACAAACATGGCATCCGAGAAAAACTATGCTAGCTGAGGTAAGGGACATTCCATCATTTAAACTGGTGTGTATAAATGAGTGTAGTTTACTGAGCATGTGGATATGCTTGTTTTTCTCAACATGACATGAGATACAATATAAATATGATAACTATATGCAGAGTGTTTATACTCATCCTGTACATTAACTGCATAAGTGTAATTCATTAGCATTATTATTCATGTTCATTTGTTTCTTTTTCTTCTTTTTGAGCTTAAATGCTTTCCTTCTATTCTTTTTGTGTTTTCACACATTGCTTGTGTATATATATATATATATATATATATATATATATATATATATATATATAAAAAACACACACACACACACACACACATCGTTAATCGTTCACACAAAGACAAGGAATATGCAATAAGAAATTAAATAGGTTCAATTTTGATTTCAAGTTGACTTTAAGGTGGCAAACTAGTCTCGTTAGACTTTCCCAGATTTGATTGAAGGACATAAAATGTGAAAGATCAGAACAGATATTCAAGAAGTGCTTCTTGTCCTTCCGTGTTCTCTGAAACTGAAACCCTTGCAGCTTAAATAGTGGTATGATATTATGATATGAATGTTCCCTCATCACTGTTATGACAGGACACCAGTGACACCCTGGATCCTCTTAGGGATTATCAAGCCATGTCATCTCATATTCTCTGATCCCGTCTCCAAATTTGACAACTAATTCCGTTTAACAGCAGTCCGATTCTTTACCGTTCCGTCTCTGTCACATCATTAATCTCATTATTGACAGTGAGAGACATTCCCATTGCTTCTGCAGCAATCCCCCAGGGACTCATCCTCTGATTCCCAGTGGGGTGGCATCACTGGAAAACCAGCAACACTTAACACCACAATCAAACTAGTGTTAAGGCAGAGCAAAATCTCTTAGGACAAAACAAGTGTGGCAGAAATAGTTTGTGGCAGAACTCCGGAGTGCCCTCTTGACAGGGAATTGTTGAGAGGTAATTGTTTGGTGACTATTGTTTGATTGAACTATGCATGTCTGTCTCTCTCCAAGCAATTCACTCAATTCTCAGTCCCTCCTGAGTTATGAAGCAGCTGTTTAACTGGCATTCCTAAAACCACATGTGAAATCAGAGCAATCATATCATATTTGGCCACAAACATGTGAAAAAGTGCCTTCAGCCTAGCTGCGGGGTCATAAACTGGGAGCCACCAATCTTCAATCTCCAAGCTTGGTCTGGCTTCCCTCCATGCTCTCCCTTTTTAACAAAATCAACACCCTGCCTCTGGGGAGCATGGCTGCCTTTGTTTGCCTTTACTCTATGCACCTCTAGGATCTCTGCCAGCTTCAGCAGGTCCTGACCATGCCGCCACCTTTAAAGTCCTTGTGCCAGGGCAGTCTTGCACCAACCAATATGTGCTGCAAGTTTGCTCTTGGGGCCCCACTGAGGGGGCGGCTCTCCTCTTTGCCATACCACAGAGACAAATTCCCAGGGCTTGGTAGGGTATTGTCGGTTGATCTTATTAGAAAACTTTGCCTGGCCTGGGGAAACTTCCACAGGTCAACCCATCCTAACACTCTTTCAGATGTACCCTCCCATATGGTCAAGCATCCTTGCTGCTGCTGGCTGACTGCCCTAACCTTTACCCTTCATCTTCCATCCTATTTAATTCTGTAACTACCATGGCTTTCCTCTGTTTTCAGGAGGCTGCTAACCACAGTTTGGGAGCCACCCCCACTCAAGGCCTGTTCTTCCTGATGTGTTCTTCCAACAATCTCTTGATGCTTCAGTCTCTGCCTTCCAAATTCTGCCTGTTCGTACTTGGACTTGACCTGCTCTCACTGCCTGGTCTGTTGATTCTCATAGCTCCAAAACAAGCCTGGTGTTCCCTGCTTGTAACCCAGAGTGAGTGATTTTAGAGACAGTTGTAAAGCGCTTCTTCCAAACAATGCTACATCTGAGGGACAACGTGGCAGGCCTAGCAACTTCCTGATATAACTGTTGGCCTTGGTGCCCATTCTTGCCACTGAAGAAATCTCACACATTTTTAGTGGCCATATCAGACAATGGTAAAGTGTAAAATGGTAACACCAAACCTTGAATTTGCCTGGGAGATGACAACTGTCTAATCCAGGTCCTCTTTCAGTTGCTTCAGGATCAACTCTGCCATGTGTTTGTCTCAAAGATCTGCTGTGTATTCTCTCCCTAAACTTTGAATAGGCTGTTCTGCCACAACCAGTATTCTTTCCCCTCCACCTCAAACAAAATCTGATTGTCCGTCACCCCCTTTCTAATAGAAAGGCTATGTGATTTTTTTGGCTTAATGATTCTGGCTCATGCCAGTCGCTCTTCCAGCCTTTTCAAGAGTCAGTTAGTACAAACATCAGTCTTGAGGATGCTTGCGACATCATCCATATAACTGTGCAGAGCTGGCAATCTCACCCCAGATTGTGCATGGAGTCCTCGGAACATTTGTCTTGCACCAATTAATACGAACAGGATGGGAGAGATTGCACATCCCATAACTATTCATTTTTCCAGTTGCTGCCATTGTGTTGTGTAGTCCTGTGTTGCATGACATATCTTCAGTTCCCAATAATAGCCATCTACCAAGCTCATAATGCACTCTGGTACATGGAAAAACTCCAGTGTGTAGCTAACAAGCTGGTGTGACATTGATCCATAGGCATTTTACAAGTCCAGTCAGACTACAAGGATAACTTTATCTCTCTTGGCAGACTGGCTCTGCTTCCATATTACTGATGCATGTTCCACACACCCAGGAAAACCTGGTACGCTTGCCTTCTTGCAGCTTGTGTCTATGTATCCATTCTTTAGAAGGTAGTCAGACATCCTCCTTGCTACCAGTGAAAAGTGAAGCTTTCCTTCCACATTCAATAGAGCAATGCTCCTAAACTCTCAAATAATGGTGGATCCCTGCCCTTTAGGTATGAATATGGCAACTGCATTTCGCCACTCTACAGGTATGCACTTCCAGGCAACCCTCAACAGTCTCTACAACATTTTAAAACCCATGGGGCACTTCTTATACAGCTTGTATGGTATCCCATTCGGGCCTGTGTCTGAAGTCGCCCTGGGTTTTTCTACCACCTAACTCAACTCACTCAGCTTAAGCGGATCTATACCAAATTCCACTACTGGCTCTTCTGGCAATGGGATATCCAGGGGAGCCAAGTGGGTTGTCTTTGTAGGGGTCAACAAGTTGCTGTCCCATGTGGTCTTCTAGTTCCTCTTTTGCAATCATCAGTTTTCCACTACTCTTTTCTTCAGCAGGTTTCTGGCAAACTTAAAAGGGTCCTTGATGAATTTCACCCTTTCATGCTTTCTTCTCTGCTGTTTCTCTCCGCCCTCCTCAAGACCTCTAATCTAGCCCTTATTCCCTCCCACAATACCTTCAACCGCCCTCCTTCTCCTGCTTCTCTGCCATCCTCCAAGCCTTATGAAGCTACCTAAACTCTATCATAAGCTGAAGTATCTCCTCTTTCCGACCCATCACCCTGGGACCATTCTTCCTTACTACTTTTTCACCAAATCTACCTATGCATTCTACATACACAATATCGCTAAACATATTAAGCTTGGCCTCCACCCTTCCAGTAAGGGCTTTCTTCAAATTGGAGCACAGGTTCTCATCTAGTCTGTTCCATGCATCCTTATCATTACATCTCGGTCACTTGATTGGCCTCCTTCTCCCTGGTTTCTTCTCATTGTCATATCTTCCCTGTCTTCTCTGTAGATTGAAAAGCGTCTCTTCTTGTGGCTCACATTGCAGGGTTGACCTGTCCTGCTGGCGGCACTGGTCTTCTTGGTGCCCCCCTACAACAGTGGATTCAGTAGTGGAGTGGTGCTCAACCGGGCTCTGTATTCTTCTTGTCTGACCTGCTGCTGCAGTGCAAGTTTGTGTTTGGCTGCTCCCACCACACTTCATCCTTCCTTGATAAATCTATGGGCCTTTGTAAGTTGTTACCCTCATCTACCAGCAACTGCATCTTTTAAGGATCCTTTGCTCATTATCAATGGCTGTTGTCGTATCCATATTGTCTATCCTAATCGGTCCATCTTCCATCCCCGTTAACATTTATTTTAGACATTACTGACTGTATTTTCATTAATACCTCACCAAGAAAAACATTTTTGGCAGAATTTAGATTTACCCATTTAGGCAAGTATGAACATTACCATGAGTGCTCTCAGAGCGTACACGCATGTGAAGTGCACACCCATAGGCCACATGTCAGTCAAAAAGTGCGCAGCCACAGAAGCAAGGAAATAAAAAGTAAATCTTTAAGATTTTTTGTTAATTTGTGTCTTTTCTCTATATATTCTCTTTCCCTTTATATCGGTTATTGAGATCAACCAGTTTTCGACATAATGAGCACCCCTGGCCTAGAAGAATCTTTTCCAATCCAGACAAAAATTAAAGAGCTCTTCTGAATGTACAGTAAATGGCATTTAGGTAAGTTGTGCCAACAAAGATCTCTCCCCACCTCTGAGACCTGTTGTTCAGCCAAGTGTTTGTGCATGTGTAAAGGAGTGGTGTGAACTTTGTAATTTTAAAGGGCAGAAATATAAAGAACCCTCTGCTAATGCAGATAGATACATAGCAAGATGTGCAGTAAAACTGTTGTAGAACTTTGGTGAGATCCGATGAGAGATTGAGAACAAGAAGTACCTCTTCACCATGAACCATGGCTGCTGCCTGGACAAGAGGATGGCTCCTTGATGCCATACCAGTCAAAATCGGGAGAGGCTCAAGTGACGTCCATGAGATCTCGGACCGGTTGCATAAACATAGCCATTAACTTAAGACTGTATCTAACAACTAGTTTGACTAGCTAAAGATGTCACAGAAAGCTTTTTGCATAAAACAAGCTCACAGTTGTCTTTAGTAAGACAGTCTTATTTGCAGTGCATTGTGGTAAAAGACACTGACAGTGGACGCTCAATACAGTTTTCATTCGCTGAAATATTTGCTTATTAGAGGAACACAGAGCTTCAAATTTGATTCTAATGAGCAAATTTTGTGATTTTTAACCCAAATAATAAAAATCACATGACATTATTTTACCATAGTTGAAGTCAAAGTCTTCTACAAAGTCTTTACTGAAGCCCCTTCTATCCCTAAACTGAAGCCCCCACTGGCTCTTATTTTCCATTGCAACATGAAATGTAGACAAAAGTTTGCCTAGGGGTCTGCTGTCTTATATTTTGGTAAACCTAAAATTAGACTGATATAAGTTTTTATGCAACTGACTGAAAAAAATAAGACCAACATTTAAGATGACTAACTAGTAAGACTAGTCTAAAACAGTTTCATGCAACCAGCCCCTGGCCTCATCAGTGCTATCCTCACAGAAACCAACACAACATCAACGCACATAAATACTCGGGCCTGCTGCTACATCAGATGATGGCTGTACCCATGATGCCTTGGACAAGACCTGCTCTGAGCATCCCTGACTACTTATTAAATGGAGGGTGACAGTCGTAATTTAACATGTCTGCTGTCATTTCACAGTGTGTTAACATATTATTTACTTCTTGATTCACGCTAGACATCTCTCACTGTCCATCAACACCATAGGGCCCACATCACGGAAATGTTTCCATATAGCTAATGTTTACTCCTTGGGAATTCCAGCATTTCTTCCTCTCTCCAAGCACTCTGTTGTTTGTCACTGCTGGATAGAAGCCGAGAAGTAAAAACACGAATAAGTAATGACACTGACATCATTTTATATTGCGGTTTTCATCCAGTTTTAGCATTAAAAGGCATGAATTAGAGATGAGAGGCAAGTATCCTGACCTTGCCCTTTCCCTGAGAGCATTGTACTTCTATCAAAACAGAACAATAAGCTATACATTGAAAGAGATAATGTATTAATTTAAAAAGCAATGGAGAAAGTACTGTGAGATGGACTTAAAACATCTAATAATGATTTCTATAAAGATTTTGATTTAAAGTAAATCTGAGTAACAAAATTGAGCAATCCTGCTTTGTGTCCCATGAGACTCACATTTCATTCAAGAAAGTGCCTGAGGGCTGTGACTAAGGTCACAAGAAACAAGTGTTGTCAGTTGAGCCTAAGATTGAAGAAGTCACACTTTTGTGACATGTGTCTACTACACAGGGGCACTTGTGAAGGTAAAGTGCATGTGCCCCAACACACAATAAAGCACTGGGGATCTGCAACTCTGCCTGCTACAACTTAAAGCTGTATATCTTTTGAGGGATTGAGCATGAGTGTCTGAAAGAGACACAAAAATAGGGACTGCATATTTAGCAAATATAAGGCTGCATCATATATCCATGGGTGTGATTATGCCACATGTTGACAGTACTCCATATATTCACAGGAAATATGTGGACAAACATGGGTAACTTACATGTGTGCATGTATGTCTCAATGGAGCACACATCCACTTTAGTGTGTGGTGACAGAGTGAATAAACATGACTGATGCATTTTTGGTTGGGTGTGTATGTCCACTGAGAGCTGAAGGCGCTCCCACACACTAACACACAATCCACCTGTCATCCACCTGTCTGCCCATAAGGGCACCTAAGAGTCTGCAGCAGGTCAGACAAAACCCTGGGAGGCATTCTCCTTGCAAGAGATCATTAAATCACAGGGCATGAGTATGAGTGTCTCAAAAAAGAGTTGGTGTTTAGCTGTCCATGAATGAAGTCGGAGCATACAACTGGCTAAAATACTTGAGTTCCACTCACTGAGTGAGAGATTGTGCACGTTTGACCAATCACTAACCCTGCGGTTGTGAGTGTCAGTGGCTCACTGAGTGACTTATGGCAGTCTTGAAAGTGTTGTAGTGGTAAACACATAACCTTGTCGGAGGGGTAAAAGCTTGAGATAGTCTTGTTGAGCATTTCAACTAAGCAGGATCATAAACAATGCCCATTAGACCTTGCAAGACTTGTAACGCATTTTGGATGTTAAAAAAATTTAATCTTGAGGTGCCCTATAGAATGTGTGCAATCACAAAGGATATTTGGCAGAGAGGATTGGCAATTTTCAGTGACTTTGGTCAGTTCCTCACACAAAGAAATTTAGGCTGAGAGGCTTCTAGAGTTTGACTGCACCTCTTCCCATTCATTTTCAATGTATAGAAAAAAAGTGGCCAAGATATAATGAAAATATATAAATTTTTACAAACTGACTTTTACATGCCACTTTCTACATTTCGCTGCAGTTTCCTGGAGAAATTAGCACTAGAGGCAAAACAACAACTGTGCATTTTATTAATTGTTACAAAAATCACGAGTACAATTGCTGATTATGTCTTTATAAAAATGTACGTTTCACTCTATTACTCACCCCCCATGTTATGATATCGAAACACTTAAACTTTAACACATGATTTGAAAAACTAAATAATTTAACTCTTGTATTACAGAGCCACCAACAAATACACACTTATTCCAATATTATTAGCTTTCTTGGTAGCTCATCTGATAGAGCGTTGGACTTGAAATATCCAGCTAAAGACGCACAAAAGTGAAAGTGGCATGGAAGCGACACAATATTACATATTTGCTTTAGTAAATGTAATTCTCTAATTCATCTTTTCAGACACTATTGATTAGGTTTAGGGTAAAGTTTTAGGTTAGAAGGAACATTTTACTTATTAAAAATAAATCTAGATCTAAAATTCACTTTAAAAACCTTGTCTGATTACAGCCTCATTTCACTCGGTTTTCCATCCCATTGGACATTTCACTTAGAAACTGTAGCCAAATTACGAAGCATGTAATTTAAATTTTGCAAAAATATTGCAATGCTCACGTAAATTTTATGAGACCAAGCTGGATTTTTTATTTTTTGTGTGTGTGTGTGTGTGT
The DNA here is from genome assembly GCA_032164185.1 of Moxostoma hubbsi. Lineage (NCBI taxonomy): Eukaryota > Metazoa > Chordata > Actinopteri > Cypriniformes > Catostomidae > Moxostoma > Moxostoma hubbsi. Next base: position 25,973,269 of record JAVLUX010000017.1, read on the forward strand.
GTGTTTCAAGGAAGAAGTGAAATTAGAATGACATGAGGCTAAATACATGACAACTGCATTTTCCTTTCTGAACAAAAACTTACTTTAAATATCTATGTCTTTACATTATGAAGAGGGGCTGTAGTGAACTACGATTAGTCAGAATGTCTAGAGAAGCATCAGAATTATCCTTTAATCCTTCAATGTCAACATCAGGCTAAATGCCCAGAAAACTAGATCTCCAAACAGAATCCTCATTCAGGTCACCAAACATAAGTTCACAGGAGAAAGGTCAGGTGTGGTCGTGGACTGCCAGGCTCTGTGTTAACTGGGCCTGCAAGGAGTGCAAAGACCTGTCTTTACACCCCAGGCCTTTGGTTGTCAAGCAAGGTGTTCAGAAGACAGAAAGTACATGATGCTGTTAGTGTCCCTCTCGCCCCACTCTTCTTCACTCCTCACTCATCCTTCAGTTATGACTGGCACTGATGCCAGCAGCTGCTCTACGCTCTAATTGGTCCCTCTGGGTAAGGCTGGCACTGAGGGCAAAAGACATCTGTTCAGAGCGGCCAGAAAGGAGGGTAGCTAACCGCTGGAGCAGCTGCCCTCAATGTCACCAGGATATCTGCAAGGGCTTGGAGAAAGGGTAAGCCCCTGACCTTCATTTTGTCTACACACCCAACATCAGACGTGTCATTTGGGAGGAGATACTAACTGATATCTCACCAGGGAATTGGCTAGTGGTGGGATCTTTGCCAAAAAACACTAATTCTACAAATATTTTCATATTAGGGGAAGCATAGCGAGCGAGAGAGTTGGACAGTGATTATTAATGTAAGCTAAGAGGGCCAGTCTCAAGTTGGTCTTTAATATCCACAAACTCCTTAAGTGGAGAATGCCAAGAAAGGGGATCTGGAACATGACAAGTGACACAGCAGGGTAGGGAGCGGGACAAATCAGTGGCACTTAAAAATAGACCAGGCAGTATTCATCAACTCTAACCATAGAGGTGTGTTAAAGTAATATTCCCTAAAACCTTAAAATGACTGTAAAAATGTCCATTTAAACAACTTTACAGCTCAAATAATACATGAGTTTTAAATAATTAAAGTTCTTTTATAAAATTAAAAGCTTCATATTTTTGCCATTAAACCCTCCAAATATTGTCCACATTCAATTCCAATGCAAGTGCCTCACTGTACCCTTTTCGCTTTTGTAAAAAAAAAAAAAAAAAAAAAAGACAAATCGAAATTAATTTTAATGGTAATAAACTTTATGCCACAAATGCGGTTGATTGACCTTAACTTTTATTGAACCCATAATATTATTTTAAGGAGCCCTATAATTTAGGCTATAAAAAGATCTAATTAGATATCACACAATCAATTGTGCAATAAGCATACAAATAATCATTTCATAATATTCAATCTCCTACTCTTCATAAACACAGCTGTGCACACTCCTGCAGCTGTCTAGTCCTGTTATTAAAAAAAGAACAAAAGGAAGGAATCATATTGTGAGTTGTCTCTCTCTGTGGTTTCTTATCATCTAGGGGCAGAGATCACTGGGAAAGGCAATGACTTATGTAACATTAAGTTGGGTTGGATGCCATAGAGTTTCTGCTCTAAGACACCCTGACTATATTAAACTTATGTCAGATTTATTATTAATCAACACTCATGGATGATTTGACAAAACACCTTTTTGCAAATTAATATGATCAAATTGAGTTTTCATAAATAGTAAATTATGAAACTGTAAAGAGCACATCAGTGGCTGGAGTGTGAACATGTGGATCATGCAGAGATTATTTAACTCTTAAATCACTAAGGTTTAAGACTGATTGACCATTTCACCAGCAAGGATCTCCTACACAATCAATACAACATACCACTGTTCCTAAAAGACAGAAATAATAAAGTACATTAATATGCTAAGTAATGAGTGATGCCATTAATATTCGAAAGAATAATAGAGTAATCCCACAACAATCTAAATACAGTAATTATATTAATTATCATTTAAATAGTGGAGAACCATTCCCAAAAAAAAGTATCAGACAGTAGAAGACAGAGCAAGAACATATGCAAAAGACTGATTGGAAAAGTGACTATCACTAAACAGGATGGAACCCAGGTTGCTCTACAGCCCCTCTAACAGGAGACAAACTAGCTATTTCCCATGGAGCAACTCACTGGGGAAAACAGAAAATGAACTGGCCCTGATCAATACCACCCAACTCTCTCGCTCTCTCTTCACTGCCTACTCCTGTGCTGCATACAAAGGAAACAAATAACAAATGCACACATAACCACACAGCGAATGTTCAAATAATTGTGTAATGCCAGTTCAATGAATATTCAGTGTAACATAGAAAAACACATATGTTGGACTTTCTTTTGTTTTAATCCATAAAAGTAATGGAAGTCCACTGTAATTCCACTATAAATTATATCAACCACAATCTATTAATATACTGTACCAATAAATAAATAAAATTATACAAATTATATTACAATGATTTATTTAAAAAAATACTATTAAAAATAAATCATTCTGGAAGATCCTGGTGACAAACAATATCTTTAGATGACAATCTCTAAATGACAATATGGGTATGCAGAGGTAGCCTACTGTACATATTTTGAACCAGGCTGATCAGTGGCTATGGTAACTGCTACACTGTTTAAATGAGACTTTGTAATAAGTCTCTTACCTGGCAACATAACAACAAAACCTGTTATTGTTTGCATAAAGCTGTGTAGTTTGCATGTTTTAGACATGAGGCAATTCTAGGTGCTGTCACGACTTGCGAAACTAATCGGCAAACTACAAAATATATCATCTGATGCCGATATGCAGAAAAATGCCAAATATCTGCCAATTTAGAAATAATTTTCTTGATTTTTTTTTTTTTATGAAAAAAAAAAAAAAAACATTTTATGATTTTGTTTATAAAACAACTTCAGTTATTTTTTTGCCAAATGAGACAATACATCAGTATTAAGAAGTTAACAATATAGTTAAACTTTCAGACAGCATGGCCTTGACTATTGTGTTGAAAAAAGCAGGATTGACTCCAGCCCAGAGGCTTTTCTGTGATTATTCTTCATTACAAGCAATAGGGTTACCAATGATTATATTTTTGATGTTGAAAAGAACAAAACTTTACATTTGCATTGTCCCCATCCTTACAAAAAAGTATTCTTCCTGGTCCACTTTAGTAGTAGAAGATCTGGCACTACTTTACCCACTCTCAAAGTGCATGGATAGAAACAACAGGAATGGCACAGAGGAATCCAGCAACACTTGCAGTGAAAACCATTATTATACTTAAAATTAATAACATTCCTCTGTGCCATTCCTGGTCCACTTTAGTCTGGTTTTCTGGTACATTTTAGGTAGGGTCTTAGTTCATTTTACATTCACACTATTCTTTACAGGAATCAGGCCCAGTCGAATATTATATTATGAATCATATTGAATCTATTATATTGAATCATATCTTGTTATTCAATAATACATTTCTATCCAAGTTTCACTTTCATCGCAAGGTGATCCAGATAAACACTCATTTGATTCTGACTTAAAAGGTGCACTCAGTAACTTTTTGCTTGTGTCATCTTGGACTTACAGTGACACCTAATGGTGTGTATGCAGCATCATTCAAAATGAATAGTCTTCAGTTACAGATGCCATTGTAGAAATTCACTATTCACAATCAGCCATGATGTGTCCCATAACAAGACGGTAACTGAGATTAAGCGAGTAGTATTCAGATGGTCATATGATTCTAAAATGGCAGCCAGCATGAGGAAGCCCCTGCCCCATGTAGAAAAAACCCCCAGCTTTTTTAAGGTTACTAATATGACTGGAGTCATCATCTCATGAGAGTAGCCATGATTTTATACATAAGTTTCAAAATTATAATGAATTTCTGTAAGAGTAAAACTTTTAAATGGGGAAAAAAGTACTCTGTGCATCTTTAAATAACATTTTCAAGAAGTGCTTTCATCCAAATAAAACAAACCTAGAGTTGCAAGTGAACCAAACAGATCAGATTTTGTCTTTCTCAAGGGAATATATAAGTGTGCACAATTATTAGGTAACTAAATTACAAAAATAATTTCTCCCAACTCAATTGTTTATTCTCAGTTTTTAGAGACTCCGTCCCCCGGCAGATGGCCACGGCTGCTCCTTTGGGTTGGCTGGAAATGGCGAGGACTCCACAACAGCACATCCCTCCTCCTTCCTGGGTTTCGGTGCCAATGTAACAAGGTTAAAAATGGGAAAGGAGGAGGAGGGATCCGACTGAACAGTCAAAATATTATTTAATTTAAACAAAGACACAAAAACATAAATGCACACATAGCAGCTGCATGTGGCTCTCTCTCTCCTGAACTGCCGCATTCTGCTGCTCTTATCCCTCTCCTCGGCTGATTAGCCCGATTGGAAGCCGGGCATGCATAGTCACGACCCGGCCCCGTCCTCCTCCTCGTCACACTATTTCAAGTGTTTTGCATCAATTTGAAAGGCATTTAAAAAAATAAATGTACTTTTCAGTACCAGTTAAATCACTTTTTGGTCCAATTTACCTGAAGTAAGGAAGCTGCCAAATAATTACCCACACCTTGATAGGTGTTCCTTGATAGGTGTATAAGGTGTTCGTCACTTCCCCACACCCTCCCTCATTACACAAATAACTATCACCAGAAAATGACTGAATTCAGTAAGCATTCAAGTTTATATGGTTTGGAGTTGGAAAATGTGCATGAAAATAATAAGATCAGAATACTCACTTGTCTAATATTTGTAATAGCAGTGTAATAGCTGCATAATGTTTAAGCATCTTCTAACACAAATTTGTAACTGGAAACAACCAAGATCATAATTCTGCTATAATCACTTTTTTGCAAAAATTACTTTAATCTTAAGCAACTTGACTCCACTTTAAAAAGAAAAAAAGTAATTCTTCAATTTGCTAAATGCCTAAAGCACATCTATTATATCTGACAAAAGATAACAAAAAACACACAGGCTTGAGGTCACAAGAGCATGATTTGAAGCAAACAGGCTCCAAGTAAGAAGTGAAAATATTAAGTGGTTTGAATGATCAATGGGTCTTGTTAAAGGGCTCCCTCTGCAGGTGATAAAAAGTAATAGACAACTAGACCGCATCAAAACTTGGCAAACACACACAAATAGACTTTCTCTCAATAGCAAGGTTTGCCAAAAGTAAGCCGTGCCACAAAAGATCATTCACATTCGATCTGCAATTTCAGAGATACATGTTTAAAATTGTGAGTTTTTTTTCTTTTTTTTCTTTTATTATAATAATAATAATTATTATTGTTGTTGTCGTCAGAGCTGTGATGGTTATGCTTAATTTTTAAAAGAAAGGACAAAAAAAGAAGCTACATTTACAACTAAAACAGAGTATGAGAATAGTGGGTCATTTAAAGTGCAGCGTATAGACAGTGAGCATAAAAGGAAATGGATAATTACAAGAGAAGAGCAATGAAAGACGATCTGCTATTGATTTGGCAGATTTCCCTGACCTAGTCTGTGCCGATGTCTGCAAGGTTTGTGGTGAACTGATACAGGTGCAGAATTAGAAGCTGGAGTTGTGCCTAACACTATGTTCACTGTGATGATGATCTGGTGAGCTGAGACAGGCCCAGTGATTTGGCCAATGGGAAACCAACTAACGCATGCGTCACAGCAGTGGCAATCCTATGCTTGCACAGCAAGGCAACAAACCTTTGAATATACTTATTTATATATACTGTAAACTGTATATGAGTTGTATGCCTTTCATTTTACAACACAGCAGACAGAGAAACAGTGACAAACCTATATTGACCAATATTTAGCTGTTTTGGCATAAGCCAATAGCTGTGCCTGATTGACTGAATAACAGAAGTGACTGTCCTTTCAATTGAGTGTGCATATTTTGTGTATTCTGTGAAAATAATGAACAATAAATATGTGTAAGATAAGTAATCATACTTATACTGTAAGCATAAAGCACTGATAAGTAAAGCATATTGGCCATCGGCAACCCTGATATATATATATATATGTATGTATGTATGTATGTATGTATGTATATGTATATGTATATGTATGTATGTATGTATATGTATATATAATATATATATATATTGATAACAGCTATTTAGAAGCCCATGTCCATAGACAATTAATGAGATAAGCGGAGAGATAAAGAGACGTAAGGAGATTGGAGCATGACATAGGCCAGACTTGCACACATTCTTTTTGATTCCAAACACATGCATGTGCACTATCCACAGTGCCACAGCTCTGACAAAGGCTAGAATCAAGAAAAATAACAATAACAAAAAATAAAACACACTAGATACACTTTCTGGGCAGCTTTGGTGAAGGTGAAAGAAAATGCACCAGAACTATAGATGAACTACCCCCCTTACTGGATTGGACTCAATTACTCTCTCTGTTCCAAGCAAATCTTACTAATTAAATACCTTAAGCATTAATTATGTAGCCTGAGTGGGAGCCTATAAAACTATACCCACCTAGCCAAGCCAATCAATACACCAAGAGTGGAATTAGCAGTTATCTTAAAGTCCTTTAACAACAGCGCAGGCTGACAGACCAACACAAACACTCATCCATAATTAAATAGACACTCACACATTTTACAAAAAAACAAAAAGGCACACTGCAGTTATGCAAGTCCAGTTATGCAAAGTGGTTTGTCAACACTGGCCTCCAAATGTATTTAGACACTCAAGTGACATTTAAAAAAATGTATGTATAATATATGTAATTGCATTAGATAACAAGTTTTTTTTTGTTTTTTTTTACCTTTTCTTCACTTTACTGGTCATAGTATTTCTGCAATAAAAGTGATTTTTAGTGGATGTATGAAGTCATTTTCCCTCAAGTTCACAAAGGTGCCCATCACATTAACTGTGGATGCTAATGTTCCTCTAATGCGCACACACACACACACACACACACACACACACACACACACACACACACACACACACACACACACACACACACACACACACACACACACACACTGTTTTATCAGTTAAAACCTAACAAACAGTCTTTTGTCTAATGTTTTGTTGAAAATTGTATTGGTGCTATCAATCTTTAAAATAAATGCCCATTGGTGTGACATTTTGCTGTCTAATGCAATTAAATCCATTAAAGGTTGACCGATATAGGATTTTGCCGATACCGATAACTAAGTTGGGAAGACAAGCCGATAACCGATTAATTGGCCGTTTAAATAGTTTTTAAAATTGATACTGAATGAATAAAACAACATTTAAAGTAGGGATGCACCGATACCACTTCTCTTCCATTCCGATACTGGAAATCTCAGTACCGATCCGAAACCAGTATTGTTTTTTTGCATAATTATTTTAGAATATCTTTAATTGTGTGGAACTAATTGATAGTACTCTTTAATACGTAAAGAAACACAAACCTCTAACTACGCATTATTTCAATATAAATGTATAGCTTATTTAGAAACACATTATTATTAACTAGTATACTGGATAATGTAGCAGCCAGTCATCAGTAGAAAAGAAGCTAGTGTTTTATTTTTGATTTTCTTTCTAGCTTTTTTCCCCCCAAAAATGTTTCAACGTACATCTCGAATTTAAATGATTCAGATTTCTTTTTTGTTCAATTTAGTTGTAAGACATCAGTCCACTTTTCATTCACACAGTTATTTTTTAGAACCCATTCAATTTAAATATTGTTATAAATTGTAAACAAATACTAATGATGACAATAATAATAATAATAATAATAATAAAAAATACTTGATATGACAACATGTACTGTACACATACCTTTTAGTTGTTGGTGTTTTAAATCTGCATCGTTCAGCTCTGTGCATTGTTCCGCTGCATTCAAAGTGCAGTCTCATGTGTCAAAACAACCACCATGAGGCATCAGTGATAGTTTTTATTTCGCCTCTAGAGGTCGCTCTCATACTGTATAACGAAAGTGCGCCCTTTCCAGCCACTCCAGCACCGGACACAATGGGGGAAAATTATCGGTGTGGATTTTTGACGATAACCGATAGTTCCAGAAATCGTTAACAGTGCCGATTAATCGGCAAACCCGATATATACCAATATATCGATTTTGCTGATTAATCGGCACCGTTACATGTAAAGTGTGGCTTAAATGTCCACATAGTTTTTGGGCCACTGTACATGTTACTGAGGGATAGAAATAGGAGTAAGGATGGAAAAAAGAAATGCACACAGAAAATCCACAGGATTAAAATAAAGAGTGGTAGAGAGAAATAAAAACACAGCAAAGGAGAAAGCTGGGGGCCTTCCACCGACAATACACTCTCACTTCCCAGATCTATTCTGTCCATCAGTCAGAGTTGTGTGTGCTAAACAATCTCTCACACATTTCCCAGGATAACACACGTTTGGCCTGCCTGTGGTTTTAAATTTGGACAGGCACCTGTGAGGATGACTGAGATAGCTTGTTGGGGGCAGCCAACAGAGGGGGCAGCCTCTGCGAATATGTGTGTACACAGAGTTTATGGAGCTTACTAAGACAGGGGTTGTTGAGCTTGGGAACTTGCATGCCAATCGTAGCCAGGAGTCTTTAAGAGGCCTGGAGGCACTTAACTGCTCCCAGGAGAGCAAAATAAAGACTGAGCGAGAGTGCGAGAGAAGGGAAGAATGGATACGAGATCTGACAGAGCATCATTTTGGGCAGTGTGAAAGAGGCCCATCACGAAGACAGAAAAGTGGCATTCTGGACCAAGTCAGGGACAGGGAAAGGCTAATCGAGGGATGCCTGTAGGGTTTGGTGGCTTACTTCTCAGGCCTAGAATAGAATGTGAGCTCCGATGTCTGGGCCACTTCGACTGAAATGGAAAGTTGGGAGTGATTAGGGTCAGGTTTCACAGTTTACCCCTCCATCATGGGCCATGGGTCATAAGGAGCGGACTGTGGGTTTGGGAGGTATGTGTGTACTCTAGCCCCTGGTTGGCCTCTCTTAACAGCGTACTGCAACAGCCAGCCAGTTAATTAGGAGAATTTCATCACTCCATCATAGAGGGAGAGGAAGAGACAGAAATATACCATTAGTCTATGGTCACTGCAGTTGTTTTAAGTCTATATAAATAGTGTTTAAAGTAACACAAGCTCCAGTTCAACTGCTCGGCTAAATAGTGGTGGTTTTATTGACATCTTCCTATTGATTGTTTACATTTTGCTTTTGCTTTTTCAACAGCCAAGTAATTCATGTGTGCAGTGAAATGAACCAATGAAGCAATTTTTGAATATGCTGAGGGTCACAGGGTCAAGATTGATTATCATAAACAAGTCAATCACCCAGCTCTTGACACACACTGATGTTTACATCATATGTGTGAGTGGCAGTACTGATATATATATTGTTTTGAATGTAGGGAAACAAACCTGACTTCATCCAGCACCAAGCATTCAAATTATACGTTTGGTAAGAAATGCCACAAGAGCATACAAAACAATTGAACCATTTTAATTCCAAAAACATCAAAGTAATGTTTCGGGTTTATTACAAGTTAAGCTCTTATATATCCGTGTCATGCTGTAGATTACAACAGAAAATTATTTTGACTCACCCATCAGTTTGTAAAAACAGCTTGCATAGCCAATGTCAATCTGACATTTTTTTTTTTTTTGTTTTCCTCATTTTGTATATAACATAAATTGTGGTCCATATTATCAAACACGTGTTTCCCAGCAAGGTATGATGCTACTGTCTGCTGACTTATGGAATTGACCCTTCGCTAAGCCCCGCCTTAATAGCGCTTCTGTCCAATCCTGTCTTAGCAACAGTTGCCCTGCCACCATTACTCTGACAAGCATTCGCTATTTTCAAATGACAGCCAATGGAAACAATGTGTGTTTGAGTACTTTTAAGAGGGATTTTATCAAAATAATAAAAACATGTTGTTGCTGGGTTGATTTGTAATAGTGACAAGTTACCTAGGTTTTTTTTTTTTCTATTTCTTTAAATAGATCTGGAGAGGAGTATGTTACGGTTAAACTGTGTCAGCCCTCATTTCAAAATGAACATATAACATCTGCAATGACATTGACATTTGCTCGAAGGTAAATTAAAGTTAATAACTGAATGTTAATTAATTTATGTATTGGTTCAAGCCATAGTAAATGTGATATTAAATAAACAGTTCTCAGCATCAAAATAAGTGTTACGAGACATTATAAACAGCTCTGTTCACCTACGGTAATGTTATTAGATGTGTAATCGCTATAAAATGAAGTTTTTCTCTTTTCAAGTGATTGTAATAATCGTTTGCCTTAATTCTGATTCACTGTTTCCACAGTTTTTTTTTTTTTTTTATCAAATAACAGTGCAATTTAACAATTTATAATAAAACTTCAGATAAATATGCATTGCAATGTCACCAGCCCACTGAAAAATATTATCCATTCCATTTATGAGAATATTTAGCCAAAAATTGCGTCGTTTACGGCAATCTCCCATTCACGCCTATGGGGAGTTCTGCAGAGCTTGTCAGAGCGAGCAGCCGTAACCAAGGGGGGAGGAGCTTAGCAAAGGGTCAATTACACGTCGAAAGCAAGACACAATTACAGTATTTATTTGATAAGCACATCAATTCTAACCTACATGTTGAGGCAAATAAATGTGTAAACATTTCCACTATTATGAACAGAAATGCTCAAAATTGAGTGCAGTACAATGCAATCCCCTGCCAAATTTTAGGCCCTGCAAACCACTGAATAATGTTGCTAAGATATGATTAAATGGAGAAAGTATGCCTGTTCAGAAATCAAAGACAAGGAAATTGTACAAAGGCTGACATGACTAGTTTTCACATCAAATAATAACACTGATATTCTTATAGTTGTGAAGAATAGTTTGCAATGCACATGACCAAGCTTCCTTGTTGCCAATTTTAACAGGACAAAAAAGGTGTTGCCATTGCTTCAAGTGAGTCATTGAATGCTGTTTGCAAGGACAGGGTTAGTTCAAGTAAGGGGTCCAAGAAAATCATAAGCAAAAAAGACAGCACTAGAACAAGTTAATGATGTGTACAATGAACACTTTTTCTGGACACACAACCCCCTATAAACATGACCTTTGTGGCTTTACCAGCTTGAGTGGAGCATCTCACTGGCATGTGAGGCCTGTAGACTGCTCTTACTCTCTATGCCATCTTTCTGCTGGTTAGATGGAAAAGAGGAACTTAAATAGCCTGGGCAAGAGGTAATATTATAATGTAACATTTGTAGGAACCGTCACCAAAAATGAAAGTTCTCAATTAATTTTCTCCCCCTCATGCCATACCAGATGTGTATGACTGCCTTTCTTCAGCAGAACACAAACAAAGCTTTTTAGAAGAATATGTCAACTCTGTAGGTTCATACAATGCAAGTGAATTGTGATCAGATCTTTGTAGCTCCAAAAATCACACAATTAAGTAATCCATAAGACTTTAGTGGTTAAATACATAACTTCAAAAGTGTTATAACAGATGTGGGTGAGAAACATACATAAAAATGTAAGTCCTTTTTCCTTTAAATCTCCACTTTCACTTTTACATCTAAAAGTCACATGTGGTGCCCGTTTAGTTTCACTTACACATTAAAGTGGAGATTTAGAGAAAAAAAAGACTTAAATATTGTTGTCTCACCCACACCTATTATATTGCTTCTGAAGACATGGATTTAAACAGTGGAGTCAAATGGATTACTTTTATGCTCCCATTATGTGATTTTTGGAGCTGCAAAGGTCTGATCACCATTCACTTCCATTGTTAAGACATATAGAGCCAAGCTATTTTTGTTTGTGTTCTGATGAAGAAAGAAAGTCATACACATCTGGGATGGTATGAGGGTGAATAAATAATAAGATAATTTTCATTTTTGTGTGAATTATCCCTTTAAAGCAACCCACTGGATTTAAAGTTGTGCCACATAAGGCTTTTGAAGCAAAAGCAACAGTAGTCAACAAAAAAAATTTAAGAGTCTGGTCACACTGCCTGGGGAGAAGGCACAACGTATTACTGTTAAGCTTCTTTTGAAAATAGAACAAAATCCTCAACATCCAATCCAAAATCATTGACTCACCATGTTGTTCCAAACACATTTCTTTCTTCCATGTAATAGGACAGGGTTTTTCATTCCTGTTCTTGGAGACCCACTGCTCAGCACATTTTGTACGTCACCCTAATCTGACACACCCAATTCAGGTCATGGAGCCTCTAATGAGCTGATTACTTCAATCAGGTGTTAAATTAGTGCCACACTCAAATTGTTCAGAGCTGTGGGTCCCCAGGAGCCGGATTGAAAACCTCATAATAGGAGATGTCAGGCAACATGTTTGTCATCATTCGCTTTCATTGCATCTCTTCTCCATACAATAAGTGTGAATGGTGACTGAGGCTATCATTCTGCCTTAAATCTATTTTTGTGTTCGAAAAGACTAAACAAAGACATACAGGTTTGGAACAACATGAGGGTGAGCAAATAGTGACAGACTTGACATGTTGGGGAAAACTATCTCTTTAAATTTGGACAATACAATTAATGAACAGTAATTTGTCTAGTTATCATTACAGATACCAGACCACGGTAGTCACGTCAACTTTAATTACTAGAGTAAATCTATATTTGGCCTTACACTTAATAAATCATAGCACCAGCATGTGTATAAGTCCCAAGGAAAAGGACACATACTCACATGTACATGTGTTTGCGGTGGCAAATGACATTCATGTTTCTAAATAATTAGCAGGTGTGTCCTGTTTAAGGTTTCTGATTTATTCTGTTCCCTGGGTTACCGGAGACCCCTTGGGATACAGAGAAAACATGTATCCCCAAAACGGGGAAGGGAAGACTTTAAGTACAGTGTCCTGTTTCACTGGAGTTTAGATTACACTTTTCATTACTCAGCCTTCAACTGCTGGCACAAACACTCAACAAGTGCTCTCACACGCTCTCTCATCAATGCAAGCCCAGCTCCAATATGACAATGTACGCAATAGTGTGACAATAAACACATTTTCTATTTCTGCATGTCCTTGTACTTAAGCATTTCTTTGTAAGCTTAGCCTATATCAGATGCACATCTCAAAGATCACAGAAATGTACTGGCCTCATCTCCTTCCACTTAATCTCCAGGTGCTCTCATGCAGTTTACACATACGAGCAGAGGATGGGTGTGCCTGGCAGGTGGCTGTTATTTGCTTTGCTGCTTGGGTGTGTCACGCAAGGCTGAGCAGTGAGAAGCTTTAATTATGCCCAGCTGACAGTTTCACAAGGGAGCAACCAGAGGCCTGGGGCCCCTGCCACCAAAGAGAAGAGGAGTAGGGCACAAAAGCTGTGGATAATGTCTCTCTACGTCTGTCAGTGGCTGTACATGAATTACACACTCAATCCATGTCAGGCACAGGAGTCTGTTCGATAAAGCTTTTGAGGTTAATCAGTAGTCATGTGGTTGTAAACTAGTTGTAAAAGTAATATGCTACTATATTCTGACTCAAATGTATTTAAACTTCTTTCTTTTTTTTTTTTTTGCGAAGTATGCTAACAGATTATCTGTGCCCTTTGAATATCCATGTGTTCTGAAAGCCATTAAAACACTAAAATCCCATTAAGTAAAATACATTTAAGGTTCTATAAACTCTTCTTCTTCATTATGAGATAGCAGCAAAAGCTTATAAAATCTGACGAGAAGTGCCACACTGCATCATGGCTAGGACACGACACAGGTATCAAACAGAGGGCACGTTGATACACTTCAGGTGGCAGACAGTACACACAAAACTTACTAAGGTTTTTCCCTTCAAGAATGAACAACACTAGAGTAAATAATCAATATCCTTTGTTAATGATTTTGGTCGAATTTAATGAAAAATATGCGAGTTGTGCTTTGTGGTGCGGCAGATATTTGAGCATACTCCGGAGTTGTAGCTGGGGATGCAGACAGACACAGAGAGTCAGCGGTGATGTGAGTACCTTCATTGAAAACAGTTGTTTTGAATAATAGAATATGCAATTTCGACCGTCCGGTGAGCGACACGGTTTTTCTTCTGCTTTATGCATGTTTGGATGCGGTCACAAGGCTGTATGCTTAATTTTTTAGGTGTTATCACTGGTGCTAGTGAACATAAAAAAAAAAATCATTAGCACAAATTGAAATTTATAAGCACACAGAAGAGTATGGTCGAACTGTTTTATTGTTTTTTTACTATTATTTAATACAGCAACAATTAACTACCACTAGTTCTTAAATTTTGATTCAATGTCTTTAATTAATTTGATATAATGCAAATTTTTTTATATATATATATATATATATTAGTATCACGGCTTGTGCTTTTTTGAACAAGTTACTGGATAAAGAAGGATGGATGTGTGTGTGTGTGTGTGTGTGTGTGTGTGTGTATAATTTGTTGTAATAATAAAAATAAACTAATACTTGTAGTATAATTTTTCATTAGCATATATATTGGAATGCTTTAAGAATAGACCACTGAAAAACTCTAAACCATCGACCACTAAGCTGAATAGCTTATTAGAGCAACAAATCCCACAGTGTTTCACTGAATCTCAGACAAGCTAAATCCAGCGCTTCTGATTCAAAAGTGACACTGTTTAAGCTCATCCTGTGTAAATCGCGCAACTACAGTAGATGTTTACACTCTGCCAGTTTCTCTTCTGCACAGGATGTGATGTGTGAATCTTGAGCATGGCCATGCAATCAGCATGCAGCATTGAAGGAACATTACTGTTTGATCGCTTGAGATTTGCCAATAGCAAAGCAGATATCAGACTACAAGCAACGCTCCGCAAAGGAAATGACACTTATCGCACATGTAAGAATAGGTTCAAATTTGCTGCCGCATATTATAATTTTTGACTGCAAATGCAATAAAAACTTTTAGATTTGTAAAGCCCTATATTGGTAGCAAACCTTTTTTTAACAGTTTAACTGCTAGCACTGGAACATAATGGAAAGAGTTAAAATACATTTATACATTGATAAGTTATAATATGTTTTTATTTTTTTTTATAAAAACAGCAAACTATTTTTGGGGTCATAGTCATGGCACAGAGGTTAGATCTCGTGGCACTTAAAAAAAAAGCTGTTGCACTCACTGGGACTCAGGTTTGATTAGACCTGCATCATGTCCTGATCCACTTCTCCTCTCTCTTCCTCCACATTCTGATCTATTTCCACTGTCCTGTTTGCTAAAGGGATATGCCAAATTAATTTGAAGTTATTTTAGGCCTAGAAAAATGAATGGAACTCAAACGAACATTGTGAAAGTTATTGGGAGTGTTATCATTTTGCTAACAGCTACCAGAGCACACAAACTTCAGGCAGAGAGAAACTGACAACAGACAGCTGAGAGACAAATTGAGGCTTAGGGATGAGAGATACAATGTAGAAAATACACCCACACAATAGCTGTTAACAGGTGGTGGGTGGTCCTCCCAAAGACAGGCCCACTGGACATATGATGAGCAGGTTGGTGGGTGCGTGCCAGGACCCGCAGAGGACAAGAATTTGAGTAGTTGGATGTTTATCCAGTGGACACGGGTGGAGGAGAGATTACACCCCATTAAAGTGTGAGTTGGCCCATCTGCTTGACATGCAGGGCCTGAGAAAGTGATTTGGAATGACCAGAATGTTTGTCCCTCTGACTGAGGGTCGAAGGTGTGAGCATGATCGATGTTCAGTGTGGCATTAAAGTTTTTAGAGCAAACATTTCTTGAGAACATTTCTATTGTTTATGGACTTAACCCATTCACTTCCACTGTAAATACTGCATTTATTAATAAAGGAGCAATTTTTCTCTTTTAATTTTATCTTATTTTTTATTTTTTGCTGTTGATAGAGCATAACTAACATTCCTTTAAAATGCTAGTTTACCTAGAATTTTTTTTGTCATTGTTTACTCACCTTCATGTGCTCTAAGACAAAATGTTAAAGGAATAGTTCACCCAAAAATGAAAATTATCTTTCATTTACTGACCCTCATGCCATCCCATATGTGTTTGACTTACTTTCTACTGCAGAACACAAATAAGATTTTTAGACAAATATCTCAGCTCTGTATATCCATACAATGCAAGTGAACGGTGACCAAAAATCTGAAGTTTAGCAAAATTAAAAATCTTAATCTTAGCATAAAAGTATTCCATACTACTCAAATCAGTTTTGGGTGCGAACAGAACAAACTCTTTTTGTTTCAATATAAAAACTGACATTAGCAGTCTCCTTGGCAATCATGATTTTACTTTCAAACACTTCCTAGTGCCATCAATAGTTAATACGTAAAACTCAAGAAAGTGAAATCGAGCTTGAAATCATGATCGTGCCAAGAGACTGCAATGGCAAGATGAACAGAGAAGGAAAAGTTACATTTTGGCCTGTTCTCACCCAAAACCTATTGGATCACTTCAAAAGACATAAATTGAACAACTGGAATCTTATGAACTACTTTTAAACTGTCTTAATGTGCTTTTTGAAGCTTCAAAGTTCTGGATACCATTCACTTACATTGTATGCACCTGCAGAGCTGAGATATTCTAAAAAAATATTTAGTTCTGTTCTGCATAATAAAGAAAGTTATACACATCCGGGATGGCATGAGCATGAGTAAAAGATGAGATCATTTAGATTTTTGGGTGAACTATTTCTTGAAGTCTCAGTCACCATTCACTTTTATTGTATGGAATAAAAGATGCGTTGATAATGAATAGTTACTGAGGATAACATTCAGCCTAACAACTCATTTTGTATTACAGGGGAAAAAGAAAGTGGGATGAGTTTGGAACAACATGAGTGTGAGTAAATAATGACAATTTTCATTTGAAGATGAACTATCCCTTAGGATAAAGGAGCTCTGTGGAGATATGCCACACATCTGATTAGTGTCACTTCCTGTTCCGGTTGATAACGGCATGCTGCACATGTGGTTGTAGCTTGCTAGCCTGCTTAGCATTGCTTTAACTTATTCTTATACATTCATCATTTTATCTTTTGCCATTTTACAATGTGCTTCGTGTTTTTCAAATTTTCCTTGAACATTTCTCTAGTTTTTTCTTTTCTTTTTTCCGCTTGTCTACTTCTCGCATCTCGACTGCGAGCATTCGTTTTCTCCACTGTGTTTTTCACATATTATTGCATAAATCTCAAACATCTGTTGATTAGGAACCACATCGATCTCAAATCCTCACCACTCAAGTACACCCATAACAACAATAACAACAACAACAAACAATTGCGGTAAGTCATGGCATCAGCTAATGTTATTTCTTCCTGCATTACATGTTTTCTTCCTACATATGTTTACTATAGCTTCTTCCTTCAGCAGTGAGGGATTCACATGCTATAAATGTAAGGAATTAGTCAGGCTGTTGGAAAAGGTTAATGACTTAGAGACACATCCGAACGCTAGTGGAGGTCAGTGAGAAAGAGAGGCTGGTAGATACTGTTTGGATGCGGGTAGTACAGCGAGCAAAACACACACTTTGGCTTTGGCTGAAGAGCCCCCACAGCAGGGTGTTGGGTGACGCCTTGGCAGCATACGCTCAGCAAAGCGACACCACTCTCCCGTTCCTGTTAGGGTTTTTCCAGTCGATTCTTCCCACTCAGTGATGCACTCACTGAGGGCATCTTACATCAAATCAAATTTACAAGTGCTGGCTAATGCTAAACGTAGATTTTTTAAAATTGTTATTCATGTCGGCACTAATGATGTCCGGCTTCGCCAGTCAGGTGTGTGAAGTCGCAAAAAATATTTCAGACACTGTAATATGCTCTGGCCCCCTCCTTGCTCGTGGTGACGAGGTTTTTGGTAAATTAAATAATTACAGATCATAGTTTGGATGTGCTCTGTTTGACTGAAACCTGGCCTAAACCAGATGAATATTAGTTTAAATTAATACACCCCCCGTACAATTTAGAGTGAATATCTTAAGAGATATTCACAGTAATCTCATAACCTCTTCTTAATATTATTAACTCCTCGCTATCCTTAGGACATGTCCCAAGAAACTTTTTAATGGCAGTTATCAAACCACTTATTAAGAAGCCACAGCATGATCCAAGAGAACTGGCTAATTACAGACTGATTTCAAATCTACTATTTCTGTCGAAAATACTAGAAAATATAGTGTCCTCCCAACTGTTCATTTCTACAGAAAATTCTTATATATTAACAATTTTAGTCAGAATTTAGGCCCCTTCACAGTACAGAGACTGCACTTATCAGAGTTAAAAATTACATGATCTTGCGGCTGCATTTCTCTTCTAGCGCTTTTAGATCTTAGTGTTGTCTTCAACATGATAGATCATGACATTCTCTTGAATAGGCTGAAGAATTATTTTGGCCTTAGTGGACTTGCATTAGCATGGTTTAGGTCCTATTTATCAGACCACTACCACTTTGTATGTGTAAACGAGGAATTGTCAAATCAAACAAAAGTGTGCCACAGGGATCAGTTTTGGGGCCTCTGCTTTACTCCTTATACATTCTTCCCCAGGAAGATATTATCAGGAATCATGGAATAAGATTCCACTGTTATGCAGACTTTGCTTTTTTTTCAAAACCCAATGAAAATTTACAATTTTCCAAATTAGCAGAGTGCATCAATGCAATCAAAGATTGGATGGCCAGAAATGTCTTTCTACTCAATTCCGACAAAACAGAGGTACTAATGATTGGACCTCTAAAAATAAGCTGCCAAAATATAATTTGACTCTCGAAGGATATACTGTTATGTTGTCTTCTACAGCAAATAACTTTAAGTGTTATATTTGAAACCAATCTGTAAATATTATAATTTTAGCCCAATTGTACCAGTTGGCTACCTGTTAAATTTCTTATTAATTTTAAAATTCTATTAACTACATACAAAGATTTGATAGGTCTAGCTCCACAGTACTTAAGTGACCTTCTGACATGCTAATTTCCATCAAATACATTACAATCACAAAATTCTGGCTTGTTAATAATTCCACGAATATTAAAATCCACAAAAGGAGGTAGATCATTTTCCTATTTGGCTCCTAAACTATGGAATAGTCTACCTAACACTGTTAAGGATGCAGGCACACTCATGCAGTTTAAGTCTAGACTAAAGACTATTTATCTATTTAGCCAGGCATACACCTAATTTATCCTTCGACTCACAATTAGGCTGCTTTAGTTAGGTCTGCCGGAACTAGAAACCTCTATCATGATCTATAACTCAGCATAAAATGTAATAGCATCTACACTAATATTATTCTACATGATTCATATCCCGAGGTTACCAGAGCCGGCAAGATCCAGCTATGTTCCTGCTTGGTGTCGGACACCACTGCTATGTGTCGCTGAGAGATGACGACAAACTACAGCCAAGACTAGCCAGATATCACTTCAGTCTTTTGACTTCAGAGGATAAACTGATGCCAACTCCAACTGCAAGACATTGGATACTTCATATGACACTGCCTGAACCTTGGACTTAGGATGGACCCTACCAAACCTCACAAAAATGACCAGCGATTAGCAGCCGACCCGCTCTACCATCTGAGGCACAGCCAACTAACAAAGCACAATGCATCTATGTGAACGTCTGCAGTTAATCCAGAAATTACTTCAAAAGACATCAGTCATTTAAGGGGTCATGAACTGAGAAATCAAAATTCCCTTGATCTTTTGACATATAAGAGGTCACTGTACTATAAAAACATCCTGTAAGTTTCAGAACTCAAAACTCACTCATTAGTCTAAAAACAGCTTATATTGAAGCCAATCTGCAAAATGACAGGATGTGGAATGTGCCAATTTATTACCTAATAGTGTGGCTAAACTGGGCATCTGGTAAGGATGCCCCCTGGGCGCCTCCTTAGGGAGGTGTTTCAGGCACGTCCAGCTGGGAGGAGGCCTCGGGGAAGACCCAGGACTAGGTGGAGAGATTACATCTCCACACTGGCCTGGGAACGCCTCAGGGTCCCCCAGTCAGTGCTGGTTAATGTGGCTTGGGATAGGGAAGTTTGGGGCCCTCTGCTGGAGCTGCTGCCCCCGCGACCCGACTTCGGATAAGCGGTTGAAGATGGATGGATGGATGGAGTGTGGCTAAACACCGCCTGTTTAGCCCCGCCCACCAGACCACGTAGTAGGTAAATATCGAGAGAGGCAAACACAGGTCTACGCAGAAACTAAACAATAAATATGGCTCTGAAGACAAGACACTGTGCATTGTCAAGTTGTGGAAAAACACAGTCTTTGCATTGCCTTCCTTCTGATCTCAACATTAGAGATGAACTTCCAGACCACGTCATTAAGAACTTGATCCTTTGTTCACTTCATTATATCACGGATTAGTTTACAAACAAGGCACAATTTGACGCAGGATCTTCAGAAAGATTGAAACTAAAAGACGATGCTGTGCCGAGTCTACTATACTGGATCCGACAGTAATGTCGCACCACACAAGTGTGAGTAACTGTTTTTATTACATGGTCTCTGTTGGTTTGTCTGTTATTACAGACTGTTTGATATGTACGGCGTATTTATGCTTTTTTTAACCTAAATCACAGCAGCGTCCATCTATGAAGGATGTAGAAGGAAAATGTATTTTTTTTAAAACACTGGACCTTAACGCTTACTTAATTTACAAATTTTAAACCATGACTTGCACTGCACACAAATAATTAATATTGGCATTATATTCATGCTGGTTAGCCAGAGGAGAACTGGCCCCCACAGTGATCTTGGTTTCTCCCAAGGTTATTTTTCTCCATCAACCAACATTCTTATGGAGTTTTATGTTCCTTGCCACAGTCTCATTCAGCTTGCTCAAAGGGGTTCTAAATACAATTGTTACTTAATTAATTACATTTTTATACACAATTTACAATCATATTTAATCAAACTTCATAATGATCACTCTAAGACTTTATAGATATTAATTTTTGCATTGTTAATGCATGATTTCCTGTATAGCTGCTTTGAAACTATGCGTGTTGTGAAAAGCGCTATACATTTCATTTATATTCACACTCATCCACCATTCACGTTTATTTCCAGTTGCTCACATTTGTGCTCCATTCCCAATCTCCCTTTTGATTTTGCAAACTCGTCTCAAAGTCATTCTGTACATACAAATGCAACATAACCTTCATGTCCATCACTAACATTACTAATGCTTTATGACAGCCCCTGCTGTCTTTATTGACTCTCAGCCTGAGAATGTTCCGGCATGTCCGTCAATGAATCACAAAGTTCCATGGTTGGGTGCTTGCCTCACACCACAGCGCTAGCCCTGGTTCAGGAGGGCATGTGGATCAAGTAAACCAGGGCCTGCCGACACATGTCATAAACAGGGTGTATATTACCGGACTAGAGCTGGGATGCTTCTCAATAAGGCAGTGGCATATTAAGAACGGAAGGTGGTGGTAGGGGGCCAGAATGAGATCCAGCAAATGAGGAAAGGGAAAGGAAAGAGTGAAAAAACAGTGGCAGAAACTGAAGGAAGTGTGAACTAGTCAGTGATGCAAAAAACAAACAAAACAAAAAAAAAAAAAAAATAAGGAACGGATGCTTAAAAGGCTAGAGAAGACTGACAGACTGGCTGTCACCTGTAAATTGTAGATTGCATATGTATGGTTGCCAGGATATAAGTGTTTGTTTATGTCATCCAAGAGAATATAGATGTGCCCGGAGGGGTTAGGCGCTGCCATTCACCAACGAAAATAATACTATCTGCCTATACAAAGTGACAAAATGCAAGGCATGAGGATTAAAATGGGGAAAAATGTATGACGGGGGTAAACATATACATAGACATCCTTTGTAAAGCATTATCTTTTTGGACATTCTTTCTATCAATGTGTGACCTACAGCTGTCATTCTTCAATCTATATGTGTGTTTAAGAAAAAAAGTTGTGTACTTTGTGTAGTTGTATTTTGCTGAATAATGTATAATAATGTATTTTGGTGAATGGTGGTTAATCCTAGTGCTGTGTTTTATTTGTCAAGTTATTCATACTCGGCTTTGCTACCCCTGTCTTGTCAATGATTTAGAGGGCATGACAGAAATAGAGGGAGATGGTGTGTAAACTCCATCTGATTAATGAGTGGCCTATAAAGGCAGTGACCACAGCTCCCTCTCTTACTCCTACATGGACAGATCAAAATACCTCAACTCATCTTCTCCGAACTGTAAACATGTGGTAGAAGTGAGTTAATGATGTAAATGATTACAGATCACAAAACTTACCATACATGAATAAAGAATACAAGAATATATAACTAATTGTCAGGCCCAGACTAAATCTGCAGACTTTTTTTCCTTCTTCACATTTTATATAGTGATTTTTCGAATATTTACAAAAAATATAAACTGTGCTAAACAGATCTGAAAGTATATTACATATTTCTTGGTTGCTAAAATCATAATCAAATTAGCAGTTATATTTAATAAACAAACACATAATGGGGAAAGGGTATGTAGAACTTTGTGAATGATGAGTGTTCAAATTCTGGGGAAATCTGCAGAGCTTTCTGAGGAGTTTTTTTTGCTCATGCTCATGTAAATCACTTCTATTTGTTTTATTCTCATTTGTAAGACTCTTTGGATAAAAGAAATGTAAATGTAACACTTGCATTAAAAAAAGAGTGTGGCCACCCGTCTGCATGTTTGTAAACTTTACGTGCACTGGAGAAGGACGGTACCATCAGAAAGAGTGGAAAATGACAGTCGGAAAAATCAGGGCTGTGACAGAGCAAAAAAATTATTTATGGGTAAATAAAAGGGCACATAATTGTACTGTAACAGGACCCCTGTAGAGTAGGGCAGGGCTTAGTTGTGTGTGTGTGTGTGTGTGTGTGTGTGCGTTTATGAAATTGCGGTAACATGACTATGCAAGTATGCACTTAGTAGGAGAGTGAAGTGTCCAGTTAAATCGTAAACTCTCCATATTGATGCCCGAGCAGCTCAGCATGTGAATGCACTGTCAGCGTGAGTTTACCAGATGAAAGAGATACATGCTGCCCTCTGATTTACATGATAGCAACCGATGGCAGAGGAGATACTTAAACTCTAAACAGTGTGTGTGTGGAAGGAGTGGGGGTAGGGTGGTGGTGTATACGCATCATACCAAATAAAGCTACGGCAACTCTCCCTGAAGTTTATCGCTTTAACACATGGGAGAGAAGCTGTCAACACAAACACCAACACAAACAAAAACAGAAGCCACAGAGTCAGAAATTAAAGGCTAATTTGCCTGAAAATGATTCCAACACCAAAAAGGCTCCTCAATTAGTTGTTACATTCATTAAATGTAGTTCACAATATTTTAGCACTTGTTAAAAAAAAAAAAAAATACTGAGGTCCTTAGAGGATAAAAATGTTCACGTCAAAAACTGCCATAATAATATTATATATTAATATTATTTTCCACTTTAAATTTTTAATTGAAATTTGAATCGAGTTCTTTTTGTTTAAACACCATCAGTGCTGATCATAACTACCAAATGTTCATTCATTTTCAGGATTTTAACCCTTTAAATGTCAGTTTGTTTATATAATGCCATTGTTGTTTTTTATGAAAAACAAAAAAACAACACAATATACTAAATGCTAAGGGTCATGTTTATGGAGGGGATCACAGTCTGGTATATATCAATGACTACCAACAAAATTGATTTTGATGCAATTTTAGCCTTGTATTCATGATTGTATGCTTTAAATGGCACTGGGATCAAAAATTCCAGTTTCAATGGGGACATGTCCTGAAGGTCCTGAGTGTAACTATTTTGTGTACAGTGTATTATAGATGTATCATAGGAACTGAGGTTGAAATATCAAAATTCCCCCCAAAAATACACACCTTTGGCAAAATGTATGCCATTGGCATTAACACAGACAAAATTATCTAAAAAAAATTAGAAAGACAAAAATGTCCCGAAGTTTGCACAAGAGTTAATCCGTCACATAATTTGTTCTATAGGCTTTGTTCACACTGAAGGTTATATGTGGACACTGGACAGATCAGTTTTTTTTCTGTTCAGACTGCAGACCCTTTTGCAAGCATTAGTTGTCATAGTAAAAATTTTAACTTGCGTATGTTCCCCATATGTGAGAGTTTAGCAATGGATGTTTTTCAAGAGGGCAGAATTCAAATATTAACACATTCTTCACAAAAAAGGCTTAAAAATGGTAGCGGTGACATTTGCAATGCTTATTACTGCTAAGGTTTACAACAGTCCCGTTTTTGCAGACGGCCCATATTTTATTGCATACTGGAAGTTTAGTTGTCCTGTATTTTAGTGGGTAACAAAACATCCCGTATTGAAGGCTTTGTATGCCATATTTAAGCAGAAATGGGTCGGACAGCGAGACTCTTGAAGGAGGTCCCCAATACTGTATTGAAGCACTCAAAATGCTCAAGTTTCCCGTATTTGTGTGAAACTTTCAACCTTATCGTGTTGCTGTGGCTCGCAGTCGATGTGGGTAACTGCACCTTAGCGTATCTCTTTGGGTGAAAAGCCAATTTCTGTATTATTTTAAAATATATTTTCTCTGATTTGTCTGCTCTGTAACACACAAAATGGTTGCATTCCCTTGGAAATTATAATCCCTATTCCCCTCATAGACTTTACCTTCCACTGTTGCAAGACTGAAAGAGGTAGTAATAAAACGGCAAATCACAACTCATTTTTTAAGTCAGTTTATTTAAGTCACTATATTGGTCCAGAGGCAGGTTTTTTTGCTTTTAGTCAGGAAAGTTTCAAGTTCAAAACTTTAATAAAGCAATCAACATTGCACATGTTTGTCAGTGGATCAATAGGATTAACTAGGGAACATTTGGTAGCATTTTATTTTTTAAGATCAGGCGCCGGATGAAATATAGAGAATTGGGGCACACATCTGAAAGTGTGCTGCCCTAGAGAACATTGCAGCTCTAGCCAAATGCCTGTTAGGATCTGTTCCTAAGTACTGTAGATGGATGTATAATTCTTATAGGGGGTCATGCACTGGATGTGTCTGGAGGACGAAATGGCATATGTGGCAGGGTAGAGTGTGGGGCCGGGCCGTGATTCAGGGTCAGAGAACCTCCAGCCGCGAGCGGGGAGGGTCTCCTGGCCGACCGCCTGGAGCAGGAGGACCGCTACCTGGGGAGGGGGAGACCCCTTCTATAAACTGAAAATGCGGCGGGGTGTTCCGTCCGCCAGGGGCCGGAGGACTGCCTCTGATCTGCCTGAGGAGGCGCAGCTGTCGTCCACTAGAGGGTAGAAGAGTGGCCGAGGACCAGGATAGGGTGCATCGGAAAACCAGCGAGTAAATTATTATTATTATTATTCTCTCTCTCTCCCCCTCTCTCTCCCCCTCTCTCTCTCTCTCTCTCTCTCTCTCTCTCTCTCTCTCTCTCCCCCCCCCTGTTGGCCTTTTCCTCTCTTTTAAATATTATTATTGTGTTTTTGGTTGGTATTATCACTGTTATAGTGTGTATGTTTGATTTTTTTTGTTATTATTGTTGTTTCCCTCCCCATGTCCCCTCCCAGATCCAGGAAGATGGGGCTGACCTGCCGGCAGACGGGGCCGGAAGGGCATGCCCTCCCCAGGAAAAGGGGGCGGGGGGTACGTCATGTTGGGGGCTCCCCGGTCTGAGAGAACAAGGGAGGAATGTGGCAGGGTGGAAGGCGGGGCCGGGCTGTGATTCCGCACACCTGGCACCTAAATAGGCTGATTAAGCCTGAGAGGGATAAAGGCGACCAGAGACGGCAGTGCAACAGAAAGAGTGTTACGGGCAGCTGCCCGTAAATGTATTATTCAAATATTATTTATATTGTTAAGCCGGTTCCTGCCGCCTCCTTTCCATCGAACAGCGTATTCTAAAATTCAAGACACTCATTTTCTATGAAGGTACTCACACAGCTGGCACCGCTCGCTGTCTGTCGGCGGTGCCCAGCTACGACAACATAAACTGTTAAAAATTCTGCAGTGCCTCGGAGAGCAATTCACAAAGTTTTCCATTAAATTAGAACCAAATCACTATCAATTGACATAGATTATTTACTCTAGCCATCACTGGGTAATATATTGTGTATATGTATCTTTTATATAGCCAACACAATGTATTTTCAGGAACAAGTACATCTTTTTGTGGTTTGACAGCGTGAATGAAATCTAAAGAGAAATTTCATAATAAACGTTACCATTTCAAATTGTTCAGTCTGTGCACTGTTGTGTTACAAATTTATTAAATGTTTAATTTAGGTTCCAATACCATAGTATCTGTTAAGCATGAGATTCCTGCCAGTCTTGTTTCAGATTACTGAGACTCTCACCCTTTGTATGAGAGCATGGGTGGAGAAAGTTTAGTATCGAGCGAACGGCTACTTCATTTGCATGCTTTGTTCATCACAATGTAAATCCCTCCCCCTAAATGTATATAAATTGCAATGTAAAGTTCCCTTAGTTCAGACTAGATTGGGATGACTACAGCGACACACAGCGAGTTCTCAATAAAGAAACCTGCTTGAAAGATATCCCAACGTCTCCTGGTCTTCGCTTCTGAGTTTCCTACACTTTAGAAGGAATAAGTTCACAACAGCACTAACACCATTTTCATAAACAAACCTGAAAACTCATTGTCACATTGTTCATTCTTGAAAGACAAAAACATTTGTAACTTTCGTGTGTATGGTGACTAGATCCACAACTTTGGACTGCCAATTGCATTGATTTGACGTGTCCTGTCCTTCCCGTGACATGGTGCTTCTCATCCTGTGTGCGACCGTCTTAAATGTAATGAATGTATTTATTTATTTTTTGTTTGTTATGATTGGTAATGGGAGGATTTAAAGATAAATATGCTAAAACAACTAACGGCAGCTTCTATTTTCAGTAAACATG
The DNA here is from genome assembly GCA_032164185.1 of Moxostoma hubbsi. Classification (NCBI taxonomy): domain Eukaryota; kingdom Metazoa; phylum Chordata; class Actinopteri; order Cypriniformes; family Catostomidae; genus Moxostoma; species Moxostoma hubbsi. Next base: position 26,000,184 of record JAVLUX010000017.1, read on the forward strand.
GAGATATCACACAATCACAGAGTTTTGTGGGGGTGAGATGAACGACAAAATTGGCTGAAAACCCCCTAAATAGGATCTACAAGAGGGGTTGGCAGGGGTCAACAGCAGTATGCATGTGTGACTAATCGACACTTTATTCCACATTTCTGAAAATTTTATGTTTATTATTGTTTTCAATAAATGTCTCTTGCTCACACCGCCACAGTGATGGAGAATGCGGGCAATTTGTGTGCAGAGACAGCATAGTTGGTCATTGTCGCCCCGCCTCTGAGGGCCGTCCTTCAGCCAAGCTCACCACGGGAGTGGGCAGGAGAGAGAAGAGGCACATAGTTAATAAGCCAAGTTTGGGCAGCAGGAGGGAATGAGGCACACCTGATGTGTGTTTAACCTCATCACCACTGCCAAATAAACACAGAGCGCACCTCTTCTTGGGGACCCGGCTTCTATTCTCCATGCGTATATGTTGTGAGCACGCGGCGTGTCCGACAGGGATGGATGCCGGGCTGCCTTCCCCTCACACTCGCCGGGGTGCCTGGGAAGACAGGCTGCCACAGAAGCCACCGCCATGAAGGGGAGCACATGTGGCTGTCGGATCCTGCCCACATCCTGGACCCTTTCTCTGGACACTACTACTTCATTCACAAGATCCCCTTCACCGCAAGGACACCAGATTCCACTTTATTTTGAGCACTAATTCCCCATGGACACTTTGTTTTTTTTCCAAATCCTGACACCACACCCACTGTGTCTGTATCTTGCTCACCCCGCCACACCTTGTACAGTATTTTTGTAATGATCCTGGTGCTTGTTGCTATACAACACAAAACCAATTCCCTAGGGGAACAATGAAGATGTAAAGAAATTGCTGTTCGGAGAATTCAAACTGCTGGAAAAAAAAACAAAACAGTAGTATGTAGCAACAGCAACCCATTGGAAGACCTTGGAAGAGTGTAAATGTATCCCATAAATAAATGAAGCAGTTGTGCAGAAAATAAAGCCTTGCTTGTATTTGTCTATCAACTCTGGAGAATCTTGAGCCAAAATTGTGTTTAGGGGCTTCAGGCATATTAATTCTCTCTCACTCTCTCTCTTTCTCTCATTTATCTATTTTATGGGATTATCGAGATTCTTCTCCCATGCCCGCAATTCATTACGCTCCTAACTGCTCACTTAGGTTTATGCCCCTTTAAATCCCCCAACACATAACCAACCAACCTCAGTAAGGTGGGGGGGGGGGGGGGGGACATGAGCAGGGCACTCATCAGAGAAGGAATTAAGAGATGTCATGCAGTGGTAGCCATGGCAGTGAGGAAAGACAGTTAGTGATGGTTTTTAATGCAGCTGCCCTCTTTCTCCTCATTAGTAATTCAATTTGCTTTTTATTAGTTACTCTTATCTCAAGCACAGAGTCCCTCTGGCTAACCCCTCCATCACACCCTCGTGTTCCCTGCTCTATCCCTTTCTCATGCATCCATACACCTCACTCTCAACTCAAGGAAGCATCACCTGGATTGAACAAGACAAAACTTTCTATTATAAGACAACAGCAGGAAGAATATCACAGAAAGGGGAAAAAAAATACAGACAGAATGATGCAAAGACAAAGAGAGTGAGGGGTATGGAAAAGGAAGACAATTTTAAGGTAATAGTGATGCTCTAATAGCGCAGAAACAGACTGCAAGCGATTACAGAGAGATGGCTTTGCTTGCTTGCTTACATAGACATGGGGTGGGGTGGAGGGGGTGGAGCTGGCTGTAAAAACAGTGATTGCTTTCTATCAGGTTGGGTTTATATTCTCCAGTTCGTTAAAACAAACCAATTTGCAAAGGGATAATTACGCATTAGCTCCTTTTTATCTACTGAGCAAGAGAGCTGGCAGGGTTTGATAGTGTAGCTGTATTCGGCATGCTGCAGCTGCAAATTACCCACTATCGGCACATGTACACCATCATGGCCCGATTGGGCAATTTATTAACTCCTATCCCCAGCGGTTACGGGCCATCACACACAAACACACTCCCTACTAAAACAATGCTGCCAATGAAAACATGCTGCCCTCTATTGGAGGTGTACAGTCATAACATAATACTTTTTTATTCCCCCAATGATTTCTACAGTTAAGAAATAACAAGGAAAATTAATAACTGTGCCGAGGCTTGGCTGATTTTCATTTGTTTCTTAAACCATAAAGCAAAATCATAGTTTTAAATGTTACTATTTATGCTACAGTTTACCACTAAATTTACATTTGCACCTAACTCATAGATGTGCATTTGTATTAATGTTATGCTTGTGTTTATGAATATATATCCTAATTCAGCAGTATATTAGTTTTGAAGCGTAATTTGGGGGTGAATTAAGATTTGACACATTTTCTGTGCTGAAAAATATGCGATTTAAACATTGTCAAATGTGTTAAACAGAACTGAGAGCATTACGCTCTCATGTGTAGATAAAAGCATGATCAAATTGTGTGGAATATCTGTGATATGAATTTAAATATATAAAAAAATAAAAAATTATAATTTGGCTTTAAAAAAAATATCTTTCAAAAAAGGGATGTATACAACTCTGATTAATGACTGGTTGAATTCTACATAAATCTGTCAAGATTTCTGTATAAGTCTGTAGCCATTGATTCCATGCAGGTCTAGTGATGACCGATTACCCAGATAGCACATGCAAGTCACTGACACTGGCATAAAGTAAAAAAGATTTCCATGAACACACCTCAATCTACCTAAAGGCTTTTATAGCACAACATTACACATAGTACTATTCTTTCTTATGCTGAAGCTCAATGTTCCCATGGGAACATAAATCTAATTTCAAACCCTCTCTGAGGAATACAAACAAAGTTAAGATAATTATTTTTCCAGAGATTGTTTTGTGTTAATTACTAATTAAGTCAATTAGTCACAATTGGTGTAAAAACAATCAGTTGGTCAATTGGTTTAAAAAAGGAATTGTGTTTTGAGAGTTGCAAAGCATTTTGCAAATGTGCAGCCATGGTAACTGACCTGATTTTAAGGTCCCAAGTGAAGCAGCTGTGAGAGAGAGGCGGCGGAGCTTGTGTCTACCAAATGAGACCAGCACTTTGGACGGAGCTCGTCTGGCACCGGTTGGAGTCTTCACCTGAGTTTGTGTACGCCTCCGCAGGGAATACCGACTCACAGTCTGCACAAAAGGGTTGTATTTCCTCTCCACAGAAGGAGTACTGCAGATAAAGAAGCATGTAGGAAAGGCTGTAGGAATTTAAATGTTTTAGCATCATGTTACAGTTATTACAAAAGTATAAAAATGTGAAGAATATTTGCTAAGTTTGTACAATTGATGTGCAAAAACTGGTGCAAAATTATTGTCCCAAATGGTCCACTTGATGTGGACATGTGTCCTTCATTTGTGTGGGCCCACAAAGCCTACGGGACTGTCCCATTTGTCATTTGAGCACTCAGAAGTGTGCTCATGAGCGCCTCCTTTACAGCATCGATGCAAACTCCTGAGGGGTCTACTACCCAACTGCTTAACATTTTGACCAACCGCAGCTGACTGGAGTTTCTGAGAAAAATTATAGCGGAATTAATAGTGTTATTGTTTTGTTCTGATTGTGAACGACAGATCACTTAATTTTCTTTTAAAACACTTTTAAAAAGTATTACATTTTAGTGTGATGTGTATAATTATACTTTCTTCTGTTTACAAGAGATGGAATCACTCTTACTAATTTCCTATTGAACAGTTATGACATAATGTACAAATATACATAATCTCAAGTCTTGAAGTCTGTCCCAACGGACTTGCTGACTAGTGCCACATCTGTCTGCACTTGCTTACGTAACCAAAGTCTAGAACACAGGGGATACATTTGGGATACGACCGAAATGTCCACGATGGACAAAAAGTTTCACAAGTTGTTCCTGGAGGGATACTCCGTCACATTTGCAACCTGTAATAATTTTAAAGGGGTCATATACACTCACAGATTTATTTATTAGAAACACCGGTACACCTACTTATTCATGCAATTATCTCACCAGCCAATTGTGTGGCAGCAGTGCAATGCATAAAATCATGTAGATACGGGTCAGGAGCTTCAGTTAGTATTCACATCATCCTCCAGAATGGGGAAAAAAATTTGACCTCAGTGATTTTGACCATGGCATGATTGTTGGTGCCAAACAGGGTAGTTTGAGCAACCTGCACTGAAATGTGCTGCACAAACTTTAACCAGAACAGACTTAAATGATCAGTGATTTAAAAAAAAAAAAAATTAAAAATTCCCAGCTGCTTGTTTGTAATGTCGGGATCCTTCAGAAGGATATTTTTTAATCTTATTTTTTTCAATCAATGTTGCCTTGGGGCTGGGAAGAACATTTTTAGTTCTGAAACTTAGCTCTTTTAGTTCTTTTACTAGCTCAATAAACGTACATCTCGAACAAACAGTAAACATGTGATTCCTTATAATATGGCCCCTTTAAGGCAGTTGCAACACTGTGCTGTGTCTACTTTTAATAAGACAATAGTGATCACCAATCCTTTTTTTTTTTTTTTTTTTAGAAAAAAGAACACACAAGACATAACAGATATATCAAGAGTAGGGCTGCACGTTTTCAAGTTTTTCATTAACCGTTAACCGAGGCCCTTAACGGTTAATACTCGGTTAACCAGAGTGTGCGCCAGGGATGGAAATTAACTTTTTTGTCCACCGGCCACTGTGGATTTCAAAATCTACCAGCCACTCAATGTTTTTACCAGCCACTTTCTTGTTTTTAACCGACAATGTGTAACTGCATGTGAAAATTAATACTACAAGATCTACAATACTTAAGCCGTTTATTTAATCTCAAGTCTCAATGAAATACTGGCATTTTCTCTTTCTCTCTTATAGCCTACACACACAATCCATGAACTGATATTCATTTCAGTTTGCATACGAGGAAAACACAATGTTACGGACGTGAGCGCTCTGAAAGCGGCACTGAAAGATGCTTTAAAACTTCCACAGAGACATCAAACAGAAAGCACAAAACCTTTCTTTAAAGTGAATTTCGTTTTGTATTAATTGTGTCTTAATTTTAATCAATGTTTCATCAACCAATTGCCTGGATTTAATAAATAAGAATTAAATATAGCAGACGATATAATCACGAAGCGGAGGCGCCGGCGCGTGAACTGGAGCTCGTCTCATAAATGAACCGAAACTCAGTGTATAAGGTAGCCTTGCCTCACAAATAATTCAAAACTAAAGAAAACAGACACAGACTGCTCTCTGCTTATGTAATCCGTAAGAAATTACGCATTTCTCTCTGGTGCGTTACTGCGAAGACCGCGAGTCAGCATCGTCAACTTCATCTTTGCAAATGACACGGACAAAGAAAAGACTTGTTTATTAATAAATAATTAAAATATCTCCTTGCTATATTTTACATATTCATAATCATTACTTTTGCCGGTTCTTTGTGACAGATTTTAGGAGCTTTATTGGCAGCGCCACGCCACCACCCTTACATGAGCGCGTCACCGCACCCACCAGAATAGCCCTGTTTTTTTGTTAAGGATTTGATTTCATATTAGAAAACTGGTCAAGACTACTTCTTGTGGACATTACAAATGTCTGAGAGCGCTCTGGCAGTCTCTGGTGGTGCAAAAATGTATTACAACTAAATTCAATGCACGCCATTGACGCCACTTAACCGAGCAAAATGTTTCACTCGGTTACGCAATTTTTAACGGTTAATCGGTTAATCGGTTAACCATGGACACCCCTAATCAAGAGTAATAATAAATTATTAAAACTTTGACTTCCCAAATATCATGGCATTATATCACATTATCACAATAATGTATGGTAAGGTTATCAACCAGAGCTCTTACCTGCTAGTGGATCTTCTGATGATCTTAGTTCGGCTCTGAAGCTTAAAGGCACCAGTTGAAAAAGCAGTGGTGGGAGCACTCAGGTGGGCTGGCCTGTAGGACACAGCAGATCCCTTTTCCCCCTTTTGACAATTCTTGTTAGCAGACCACTGATACACAGTGCCCTTATGGGTTGCTCTAGGAGTTGAGCCAGATGCTGCAGCGTTTTGTCCAGCTGCCTTCCAGCGATATCGGCTGGCATGGCCGACATGGGATGTTGAGGCACCTCCAGCTCTAGACTTTTTTGTTACAGCTGTTGAAGTTGTGGCATATCTCAGTTTCTTGGGTCCCTCAAGAGCAGCTTGAGCTGTTTTTACAGGCGCCTTAAGAGATTTGGGTGAAAGGGGTTTGCGTGGAGGCTTGGTTGAAGTGCTTGCTTTACCAGCTGTGGATGAGGAGCAAGATGAAGATACCCAGGTGTACTTTGAGGTCTTATGAGCTCCAAGGGAAATACTAGGCTTGCAAAATATCCTCTTGCTTGAGCCAGAGACTCGTCTGGCAGTGGCTGTACAAGAAGAGGACGAAGAGGCAGAGGAGACAGAGGTTTCTGTGGGGCGAGCTTCTGGCTTAGGTTTGCTTTTTTCACTTTCAATCTCTTTTTTCACCCAGGTAAACTGAGATCTTTTATGGCATGAGGAGGCTACATGTGTCTGTGTTGAGTCTAGTTTAACCTGGAGCTTTGTGGGGCTTGAGGAAGGCTGAGATTGATGGTTAGTGTCAGAAGAAGCTTTAGAAGAATACTTATTGGCTGCTGGCATTATGGCAGTCCTATTGGATAAGGCAACAGAGGGGAGGCATTGTTTGACCTGTAATTCAGTTTCAGGTTTTTGTTTGACGGATGAAGGGATAGAAGGATAGGTCACAGCTTCAGGTGATTTAAAAGCGGGTTTTATCTTCCTTTCATGCTCACATCGTTGTTCGAATGATGAAGATGAGCCTGTTAGATAATCATTAGATGACTGGCCACTGCCAGTCTTCCCCAATGCAGATATAAGCACAATCCTATTTCCACTGGCTGTGACTACTGAGTTCAACTCCTGTGGTGTTTCGTTTTGGACATTTATTGAAGATGCTGTAGATTTACTCTTGGTTTGTCCATCTGGAATCTTTTCCTTGCTCCCAACAAATCTTGTATTATTTCCAGAAGCTCTAGATGTGCTGCTGAAGTGGTGTGAATGCTGATTTAGGTAAGACTGAGCTTGGTGAGATGCATTCCTTTCAGTGGCCCTGGTGGCCTTATTGCTAAGCGAGTATGTTTTCCTCCAGCTGCCAGCAGAGCTAGGCACATAAGGTTGTGGCAGTGCTAAATATGACTGTGTGTCGTGTGTGCGATGACCCCTTCTTGAACCCCGTCTAGCTTGACCCCCCTGGGCAGAGCTTGAAGGAACATGCCCGTGGGTGTTCTTATAGTCATTAATGAGATCTGCAAAAGTCAACAAGAAGTCTGTTAGTTCAGATAGTGTTCAATATGGTGAGACAAAAACTAAACTACTGTAAAAGCTCTAGTAATCTATTACTCTTAAATAATAGCATAAATAATAATAACATTAAAATACAAGATTCATGAATAATAATATAGCCATATTACTCTAAAACACCACTCTAGCTTTAGCCTCACTTTATTGGTACATACATCATAAATGTAAGATTTTATTTAAGCACTGCATGGCTCCAGGATATACAGCACTTACTGTATTTAGAATATTCAGACCTCTTAGATTGTCTTATTATAAACTGATGGCTCTTCCACGCTCTAGATGTAAAACTCAATGAGACAGAGCATTTGCAGTGAAGGCACTTAAACTATGGAACAGACTCCCCAGGAATATCACATCATCTATGTATATTTCTCTTTTGTATAGTCTTGCTTAAAACCCTATGTTTATGCATTTATTTATCTATTCTCGTTTTATAGGCAGCATTTATCAATATTTGAAAAGTTGTTGGTTAATCCTTTTTGTAGACAGATTTATCACTTTCATTTTGATGACTTTTTTTTATATTGTATGGCATTTTTGTATATTTTTTTTTACTTATTATTATATTTTAATGTAATAATAATAAACTTATTTAACCAAATGCATTTTAATATTATATCATGATAATGATTATATCATTTTTGCATTTCTTTCTTTCGTTTGTTTTTTTGCTTCACAACATGTAGCAATATATTCTACAAAAAAGCACCAGTGGATCACAGCAACACTTTTAAATATACTTCTTGCTGCCATTATTTTTTATTTCTAAAAACATACTGTAACTGTAAAGTATTTATAATAAACTAATAAAAGTGTTGCTGTGATCCACTGGTGCTTTTTTGTAGAATATATAGCATAATCATTATTACTGATTCATAAGTCTATAATATTAGAAGAGAGCATTGTTGGACTTAATTGATGAAACCGTCCCAATTAAAGGGATAGTTCACACAAAAATGAAAATGATCTTTCTTCCTTCTGTAGAACACAAACAAAACACAGCTCTGTAGGTCATTTCAATACAAGTGAATGGTGGACAGAACTTTGAAGTTCAAAAAAGTAGATAAAGGCATCATTAAAGTAATCCATGCGATTCCAGTAGTTTAATTAATGTCTTCTGATGTGATCAAGTCAGTTTTGGGTGAGAACAGACCTGTCACCTTACCATTGCAGTCTCTAGGCATCATCAAGATTTTAAGCTTGATTACACTTCCTAGTGCTTGATGAATGTGCAGAGCACTAGTTGGTGCTATAGGAGGTGTAATCAAGCTAGAAATCATGATCGTCAAGGAGACAGCTGTCAAGATTTATTATGAAAAAGGAGTTACATTTGTATCCGTTCACACACAAAACCGATTGGATTGCTTCAGTTGACATTGATTAAACTACTGTATTACAGTGCGGTTCTGAGGTCCATGTGGATTACTTTAATGCTGCATTTATCTAGCTTCACAGGTCTGGCCACCATTCACTTGTATTGAAATGACCTAAAAATTTTTAAATTAAAACACCCGTCAGATGTTAATAACAAAAGGCAAAGAAAAAACAGATTTATTAACAAGAAAATTAGTCTAAAACAGAGTCTACTGAACTTCAATAAAGTTATGGTCTGTAAGTTATAATATGTTGCTTTGGCTATGAGAGATACAATCAGAGATTTTAATTTCTAAGAGTGATATGCAAACATCTGACAGTACATCTGTCATTGGCATCTGGGGAAGATTTAAAAGAAAATATCGTATGAAGTAACCAAATATTAGAACTAAGCAAAATTCTAAGGACTGAGATAGTTCTGCAAAATTAATCAAAATAAAATCGAAATCACCATCTGACCATGTATAATTGTTAAATCACAAAAGGCTTGAATTTTAATTAGATAAATAAATTATAGTCTTTGCACGATGCTCTTCAAAGTTTACATACTCTACTCTTTCCCGTTTGTGTTAGTGCATTATTATAGTGTTTTCAGAGCGATTCTGAGCTCCACAACTCCATCTTGTGCTCAGAATCAGAGCGACAGATGTGCTCAGAGTTCGGTTCATTATGTGCAATGAGCGCATTATATTTAGACAAAGGAAAATTGACATGACCTGCGTGAAGCAAGTGGTGTTTTATCTATCCACAGTGGCAGCCTATAAGCCTCTGCCAGGCAGAGACATAATAAGAATAACGTGTGATACAAATTAGGTTTTATTCAAGCATATTTATTAAATGACTCCTTAACAAACTGCTTAAACAGTATCACATATGGAGTCCAAAAATGCTATATTTCTCAGCTCTCCTGTCATCCGTTTACCTCACAGCACTCAACCTTTCAGTCATAGCACTCGTTCAAAGAGGGAGCAGTGCTTTCCTAAGGAAATTACAGAAAAATACACCTAGACGTGGCATGTATTATAATGGGCTTGTTTAACAATTTTTACAGGTTTATTTAAATTCAGAGATGTTAAAACATTGATAATGATCATTAATACTCGTTAATAAATGATACCCTTATGAAAACTTGCCATGCCTTTTCTGTAGTAATATTGTATTAGTAACCACGACTGTAGTAACCATGTTTTTTTTTGTTTTTTTTTTGGCAGTAACCAATGTTTTGATACAATTAACCATGGTTTTACTACAGCATTACTACAGTATCCATGGTAACTTAGTTTTATTAACTAATTAACTTTAAAAGGTAAACAAAGCAGCCTAATAATTTTCTGTTTAGGTCCATAAATATATATATATATATAAAATATGAAGAAATAATAAAGTAAAAAAAAGAATTAGTAAAAATTCAATTTAATAGAGGTATTGGTATTGATGATATTGGCCTAAAATTACTTGGTATCAGATCAAAAAGAAAATATGTGGCATCACCAATCCCTACTCATTACAGCCCCAGCAGAAACAAGTGAGAGCGGAACTAATATTACAAACATCCAACAAAATAAAAAGGCAAGGAATGTAGATAAATAAAATAAATACATATGCAATATTTAGATACTATATTATAATGCATTAATACGTAAAATATTATTAAAAATAAATGAACAAATTTATTTATTTTTTTAAATTAAATGACAGAATAAATAACTGAAAATTTCACATTAAGCTGAATTGCACCAGTTGGATATCAGTTCAACTTCAGTTTGACATTAAGCCTTGTTCTTTATAGGGCTATCTATCCTAATATACAGAAGAGAATATTTGTATAAGACTACTAGTTTTTATGGCTTATTAAAAATGTAATTGTAAAAATATATATTTTTTGTGTGTTTACTTATTTGATTAACCATTTAACCAGCCTACAGTATTTTTGTCAGCAAAAACTAAGCCACATCTATGGCATAAGCAAAAGGGACATTCTGTAACAGTGAGCAGAACACTTTTAAATAACCAGTTTTGACAGAGCTAATGATAAATGATAAGGGTCTGTATTGGCTGATCAGGTGAAAAGAAAATCTGTGAACGGTATGGACTCTAAAAATCCTGTGTAGATCATGACTAATATTCAAGTTGGCTGGGTTTCAAAAATAATGATGATGAACAGTTGGCTGAGACCCCATCACAAAGTGGACAAAACCAGGTACACATTGGACAGGTACAATTTTGATATGAAGAATAGTTTTTTTTTTTTTTTTTTCCCTTTCACTGTATTATTCAAATATTTGTTTATGGCAGAAGTGAAAAAGGTCTGAGTATTTTTTCATGCTCAAGTGTGATCTCACGGTAGCCTGTCTTTAATTGGTGCTGGAACATGTGCAAAACATTATCATATTTTTGTCAAATGGAATCACTTACTTGGTTTGGTTTGTTTATCATATCCCAGTTAAAATCGCAATCGCAATATGTTTCTAAATAATCGCGATATGACTCTTCGTCCAAATCGTGCAGTTCTAATCTAGACTGAAAACTGCATAAAGAGCTAAAACAGACCAACAACGATGGGAAGTTATAGTTACAATAACCAGCGAAGAACTGCCAACAAATACGAGATAAAACTGACGAGGTACGCGATCAGTCAGAGACAACAAAGAGTCATATTAAATGGCTTGAAAGGTGTTAATCCAAAACCGCTTTCACTGTTAGCTTTTAGCTTCACAGAATAACCGTTAGGTCAGCAACACAGTAACTCAACACTTCCTGTATTTAAATGTGGTTATTAACGAGCGAGGGGTTTACGAAGGAATGGTGCCACTGTTTAATTATCTTAACAGCTCTACAATAAATAAAGAACACACTTACTCTGCAGCTCTTCTATTTCTCTTTTTAGCGCTTCACGCTCAGCCATCTTCACACCAAAACAAAGTTGTCATACAACTGCGACGACGCAAATGATGACGTACTAAATCATTATCTAATAACGCCCCTCTCATCTTCTTCTTCTGATTTTTTTATGGCGGTTGGCAAACAACTTTTTGATGTGCAGTACCGCCACCTTCTGAAATGGTGTGTGGATCAAAATATCATACTCTACTCACTACTATATAAAAAAAATAATAATAAATAAATAAATAAATAATTATCTATATAAATTATATACATACATATACAGGCCACACACACACACACACACACACACACATATATATATATATATATATATATATATATATATATATATATATATACACAGACCATATACATACATATACACACACACATACATACACATACATACAATAACATTTTTAATATTAATACACTATCATTCACAACATTACTAATACAATAACAACCAAACTCATATCCTTCTAATAAGCCCAGTTTTTTCCAAAAACCTAAATATTGCTCTATACCCCACATGCCCTGAATTCAGTTGTAATATTTCCTTCATTTCAAATCTAATTTTTTCTTTACTTAGCCTATCTTTCAGAATCATCCTATCCTGCTTATACCTACGACAACTAATAATTACATGGTCTAATGTTTCACTACTAGTACATTGCTCACACAACCCAGTTTCATGTTTCCCTATTATTTTATGCAAACTGTTTAGTCCAGTATGCCCAAATCTCATTCTCGAAATAATGTCCTCTTCCTTTTTATTTCTATTATTTTCTCTCATTCCTCCTACCTTCTTCTGGATAGTGTAGAACATCCTCACTTTTGTTTCCATATTCCACTCCTCCTGCCACTTCTTTTTCATTTCTGCTTTGATTATGCTTATTATTTCCGCCTTACTATAATTTACTGCCATATCTACCTCTGTTTTTTGTTGTTGCTTTTTTTGCATATTTGTCTGCCAATTCATTTCCGATTACTCCTATATGTGCTGGAATCCAGATAAATTTCACTATTACTCCTAATTTATTTATCCTGTATACAGTTTGGGCTATTTCCAACATAATGTCCTGTCTTGCTTCTGACTGCATGTTCTTAAAACTGGTTAACGCAATACTTAACCCTATTAACACTTTGATTGATTTACTATTTTCTACCCACTCAAGGGCTAAAAGAATGGCCAACATTTCTCCTGTAAACACTGACAATTTATCATTAACTCTTTTATTTAACATAACATTTATTTCTGGTATAATGAACGCAGCTCCTACTCTATTATCATCTGTTTTTGATGCATCAGTATATATTTTAATAAACGTAGAATAATTTTCCTCTAAATATTTATTAACCTGAATCCTGTCAATATTTCTCTTTTTTTTCCACTCTAAAAGGTGCAAATCTACCCCTAATTCCCCTAATAGCCAAGGTGAGACACTGGATAATGGCACAGTGGGGCTTAACTTTATATTTCCTATCCCTATTTCATTGACTGCATCTCCTATTATCCAACCAAAACTCTTAATCTGTCGTCTTTCCTTTTCTTGACAAGGTTGTAACACCTTCTGAGTCGGATGATTTTCCTTATGCCCTTTTAAATTGATCCAATACGTTAATGCTATCTGATTTCTTCTAATATCCAACGGCATTTCATTCATTTCTACTTGTAATGCTGCTACTGGTGTTGTTTTAAAAGCACCACAACAGAGTCTCAATGCCTGATATTGAATTACATCCAACTTTTTTAATAATGTTCTTGAGGCAGACTGATAAATTGTACATCCATAATCAAGAACTGCCCTAATTAATCCAATGTATACTGCTTTCAATGAGACCCTACTTGCTCCCCAATCACTAACTCTCAGACATCTTACTACATTTAGTATTCTTTTACATTTTTCAACAACCTTCTCGATATGTATTTTCCACTTAAGTTTTTTATCAAACCATATCCTGAGATGCCTAAAACTGTCTACTCTCTCTAAATTTCTTTTATAAAGTTTAAGTTGAATCTGTTCATCAATTTTTCTTTGTAAAAAACAGACTACTTTGGTCTTCGCCACTGAGAACCTAAACCCCCATTCCAATCCCCAACACTCTACCTTCCCTATTGCCTCTTGCATTTTTCTAACTATATATTCTATATTTCTTCCCTTTTTCCACATAACCCCATCATCTGCAAATAATGCAACACTTATAGATCTATCAACTTTACTAAACACATCATTCATCATAACTGAAAACAAAACTGGACTAACTATACTCCCTTGAGGAGTTCCATTTTCCACTAAATACTTGGTACTAAATACTTTCCCTATTCTTACTGCAATCCACCTATCCGTTAAAAAGTTTTTAATCCAACTATACATTCTCCCTCGTATTCCCATCTGAGAAATCTTAATCATTAGTCCTTGTTTCCACAACATATCATATGCCTTCTCAACATCAAAAAATACAGATACTATACTTTCTTTATTAATCCCCTCTCATCAGATGATTCTGTAGTTTTAGTTTGGAAATGCGTCTGGTAATACGAAACATACAGTTTCTACTAGAAAACTTGTTTCATCAACACATCAGGATAGCATTATTAGCATCTGACAATAACTTTATCACATCGATTATAGTAAATTTAAGTGTATTCCTTAATTCATAATTTCGAATTTTGCACTTTACGAAGAATTCGCTTTCAGGTACTGATATCGAAAGTTACTGACAACCGACGGTAAATAACAACCATTGCGTATTGTATATTATATAAAATGTTCGCACAGTTTCAAAGGAGAATGTAATGTTGTCACTTTTGGGGGTTTTCTTATTAACGTAGGATTTTTTCGTAGGATTTGAACTTAATTTCATATATATATATACACACACACACACACACTGGTGGCCAAAAGTTTGGAATAATGTACAGATTTAGCTGTCTTGGAAGGAAATTGGTACTTTAATTCACAAAAGTAGCATTCAACTGATCACAAAGTATAGTCAGGACATTACTGATATAAAAAACAGCACTATCACTATTAAATAAATAAATAAATAAAAAATAGTTATTTTTGATCAAATCTAGTCAGGCCCTGTTTCCAGCAGCCATCACTCCAACATCTTGTAATCATGCTATATTTCAAATTTGGTATGAGAAAATCACTTGCCATTATATAAAACATAGCTGAAAGCTAATGAATGAAGCTTTACTTTGTCTTTGTGTTTGTTTTTGAGTTGCCACAGTATGTAATATACTGGCATTTGTTAAGGTAAATTAAAAAAAAAATAGCTTTCTCTAGAAACTTGTCAGTCAATCATTTGTCAGTCAGTAAACAAATGTGTACACTACAGTCTTCAAAGACAAATGAGAATGGGCTCTAACAAGGACAGAATGAGTTGTGAAGGCCAGATCTACAACTAGACAAGAGGATTAGTATATCAGAGTCTCTAGTTTGAGAAATAGATGCCTCACATGTCCTCAGCTGACAGCTTCATTGAATTCTACTTGCTCAACACTAGTTGCATGTACAACAGTAAAGAGAAGATTCAGCAGTGCAGGCCTTATGGGAAGAATTTCAAAGAAAAAGCCACTTTTGAAACAGAAAAACAAAAAGAAAAGGTTAGAGTGGGCAAAGAAACACAGACATTGGACAACAGATAATTGGAATAGAGTGTTATGGATCTTAACCCCATTGAGCTTTTATGGGATCAGCTAGACTATAAGGTGTGTGAGAAGTGCCTGACGAAGCTACAGGAAGTGTGGGGTGAAATGTCACCTGAGTATCTGGACAAACTGACAGCCAGAATGCTAAGGATCTGCAAAGCTGTCATTGTTGCACATGAAGGATTTCTTGATGAGAACATTCTTGATAATGTCCTGACTATACACTGAATGCCACTTTGATGAATACAAATACAATTTTTTTTCTATAATTAATAATTGGCTGCCAGTGTGTGTGTGTGTGTGCCAAAACGACTCATTCTCTACTTCCTCCACATTGTGATGCCACACTGTGGTAGACATTTGCATCTGACTGCCTCCACAACATCACATCAATGCTTACTTTAGGTGTGCTTGACTTACTGCAGCACTGCTCAGACCAATCAGCGCCGGACTTGAAGGAGTGCATGTCGGATACAAATTTTGTCCAACTTTAGACAGACAGTCACCATGATGTATGCTGTCAAAGTACTGCAAGAGCAATTCAAGAGCAGCTGCCTGGCAATGGCATACTTCAAATACTACTCTTACTACTTCTGCGATATCAATCTATGGCAGAAATAGAAAGAATACTATGGTAGTATGGTATTAAAAAGGTGTTTATTAGGTAAAAACTTTCACAAATCTGTGTTTTTATAATGGTACATCATGTTTATTTCATGTCATATAATGTCAGAGTATTTTCACGTTTATTCATACAAAAAAAACTATTAAAATTATATAAAATACGGACTGCTTTATTGATATTAAAATGATATAGGCTTTTATTGTACTTTCTTCTTGTAAAAAAAAGTAGTAAATGCAGCACATAACCTTTTCAAATGAATAATGTTTCTGTTTATTATATGTAAAATTCAAACTTCTGTCTATCTGAATACCACTTCTTCTGCAACAAAGAAAACAAATATCACGTTACTTGCATGTGACTGATATATTTTCAGTACATGACGGGAAGCACAAAACTGTCAACTCCTACCCTGATTGCAACAGGCAAATCTCACCGATTGGAAAGTCCAGGCGCAGTTTAAGTCGAACACACCTTTTACCTTTTATTACTTCCATAGCCCCGCCAGACAGAGTGAGATGGCAAGGAGAGAGCAGGTCAGTCAAGAGCAGAGTGCCAATCATAACAGTGGGTTTAGTGTGTTCATTTTACTGTTAAGTCTTAAAGGAATGGGTCACCCAAAAATGGATGGCATGAGGGTGTGTAAATGTTGAGAGAATTTAAATTTTTGGGTAAACGAATACTTTAAAGGAGAAGCAACACCAAAACAGAGCGTTTCAGACAAGGATCAGAATTAGGGTGGAAAATTATCATGTTTTAGAAATATATGACTGTTTTTGTGCTAATATAATTTCAACTTCATCTTCTTCTCACCCACACTGATCTTCTGAAGACATGGATTTAACCATTGGAGTCGTATGGATTACTTTTATGCTGCCTGTATGTGTTTTTGGAGCTTCAAAATTTTGGTACCCATTCACTTGCATTGTATGGCCCTACAGAGCTGAAATATTCAAAAAATCTTTGTTTGCGTTAAGCAGAAGAAAGCAAGTCACACACATCTGGGATGGTGTGAGGGTGGATAAATTCTGAGAGAATTTTTGGATTTTGGGATAGGAAACTGAAGTTCTGATTCTCAGCCCCTCCAAGTCCTCTTAACCTGGACTGCTCGATCAGCTAGGTCCACTGTCAATAAATGTGCAAGATCATGCAAGGAGACTTGGAGTGATCTTTGACTTATAACTACTTTTAAATAGATAGATCAGTGTTGTTGTTAAGAGCAGCTTTTTCCATCTGAGATCAATTGCAAAAGTAAAACACTTTCTCTTTAAATCAGATCTAGAAATTGTGATTCACTCGCTAATATCGTCAAGGTTAGATTACTGCAACTCATTGTATACCAGTCTGCCTCAAACTGCCTTGTCCCATTTACAGTTGATCCAGAATGTGACCGCTAGTCTCCCTACAGGGTCTAGAAAGTTTGACCACATTACACCAGTATTAGCATCCCAACACTGGCTCCCCATAAAATGGAGAATAGATTTAAAAATTCTGCTCTGTATACAAAGCTCTTTCTGGTTTCGCTCCTCAATATCTCTGTGACCTTCTTGTCCCTTACTCTCCTACTAGAGCACTTAGGACAGCTGACCAACTTCTACTGAAAGTTCCTCGTTGTCACTACAAATTGAAGAACGATTGTGCATTTGCTATTGTATACCCCAAACTATGGAACAATATTCCGCTTATATCAGGACAGCTCTGATGCTCTGCCTTTTTAAATCTGCTTTAAAAACACATTTTTATTCATTAGCTTTTGAATAAATTTGAATTATGGATATAGATTTTAGGCTCAGGTATTTATTAGTATTTATATATGGGTATATTATGTATATTATGTTGTGATTGAAATGTCAAGTCAATTTAAGTCAATTTTATTTGTATAGCGCCTTTCACAACACACATCGTTTCAAAGCAGCTTTACAGAAGTTCAGCATTAACAGACGATAAAAATGTAATGTCTATAAAGTTGATAAATCATCATCATTGTGCAGGGCTCCAAACTGCAACTAAAAAATGGTCGCATTTGCGACCAAATAAATTTATTTGCGAGTGTAATTTCTGTCAAGGTCGCCATTGGCGACAGTAAAAATTTACTCCCTTTGATTTTAAAATTTGCATTACATTTCCCGAAATACATTACAAAAGTTTATATCAAAGAAATAGCGGGGAAAACGGAGTTCATTGCAGGAACTAACCATTTCAAAAAAGAGACTGTGAGAAAACACGGTGACAGTAACAAGCATAAAAAATGCACGTGATCACATAATTGCGAAGAATGCTCCACAGACTACACTGTTAGCACATGCAGTTTTTCTTGCATGCGAGCTGCGGGACGAAAAGGAATGGAAGGAGTTAAAAATGAAAATATTTGGCGCCTGTTTTTCCCCCTATAGGAGCCAGTGGCTCCTTAATTGATTTTTTGTTTGGAGCCCTGTTGTGGAATTAGATAAGATATGATTCTTTATCGTGTTTAAAAATAATTAAATAATAATTGTATTAATAACCCCAGTGAGCAAGCCGAAGGCGACTGTGGCAAGGAACACAAAACTCCAAAAGATGATGGTTATTGGAGAAAAATAACCTTGGGAGAAACCAGACTCACTGTGGGGGGCCAGTTCCCCTCTGGCTAACATCATGAATAATGTAAATAAGAATTATTTATAGTTAAAAAACATGATTTAAAAAATTATTAAACTTATTAAGTGTTAAGGGTCAGTATTTAGACAGTGATTGTGTTTGAACTGCAAGATTAGTGACCAGTGTCTTTGAAGTCCATCCTTGATTAAATTCCAGAAGTTCACTTAGATGCAATTGTCCTTGTTTGGCTGATGAAGGCTTTTGATGGCAATAGTTAGTCTATGTATCCCATTTCAAGATCGTAGTCCATGGTGATGGGGCATCTGAAGTCTCCGTGAGAGGCTGGATACAAACTGGAGCTGACGAACACTATTTACCTCAGGACTGGTGTCCCGAGATAACAGCAGAAAAGCAGATGGGAAATAATTAGCATAGCTGATGTTCATAATATTAATGCATTATAACTGATTCAGCAGTAGTATAAAAAGTAAGCATTATGTGAATGCTTGGTTAAAGAGATGCGTCTTTAATCTAGTTTTAAACTGGGACAGCGAGTCTGAGCCTCGAACAATATCAGGAAGGCTATTCCACACTGTAAAAAGTCATTCTGTGGGTTTGTAGATTTCATGAAATTTAATATGTAAACTTTATTTAACAAAATTAATTTCTTGTTTTTTTGCCAGTTTTTTGCATTAAAATTACTTAAAAATGAATGAAATAAAATCTACTATTTTTTTTTGTGAAAGATTTAGCTATTCTTTTTTAATAATTCCAAATAGAGAGTATATTGAATGAATCCAACGTAATGCAAATGAGCTGTTTTCAATTTACAAGCATTTCCGGTTAAAACGCGGGCTTTAACGGCTCGCGAGAACGAAGCGCACACTGGAGTTTCGTCGCTGCAGACAAGTCATATCTGATTGCGCAATATTTTTCGATTTGGTATGTTCTATTTTATTAATATCAATGAATAAAGGACACGGATTAATGTCAAAAGAGTAACTGTAAAAACTATTCACCTCTGCAGTTGAGTAGTTTATGCTCACGAGGCCTGTACTGGCGTGTCCCGCTGACAACGTGGAGGCAAAGCTTGTTGGCGCTCTTTTTTCACCTAATTCCTGACAAAGGTAAGGAGGATTATTTAATTTATATATGAAAAAACTGTTGTAAATTGTTGTCTACTTTATGTAAAATGAACGTCATTTAAAAATATTTATTGATTGTAGTGCAACGTTAATAGTGCTCTTGAAAAATAATTTAACTAACTAATCCATTCGTGTAGCCAATATGTTTAATGATTACTATCTTAACTGTGATACGAGCAACATTGTTTAATAATGGCCGTGAATGAAATCTTAATTTGTGTCCTATATCCACATGGCGTGCTGGCTCAGTACATTTGTAATTGGGTGTTCATAAAGTATGGGAAATCGTGTTTTACACCGATTAATGGCTGAAGTGGATGTGCATGCCGTTTCCAGCACTCACATGCACCTCTCTATTTCAGTCCCTCACTTAACAAATACATTTTGTTGCACAGACTAGTTAAGTATTAACTTTTTAGAAGTTAATTTAAAAGTCCATTTAAAATTATTCAAGTTTAAAAGTGAAAATAAGCATTGCAAAACTATATATGTATATGTGTATGTTTAATGTTCACATTCATAAATGTGAAATGTACTCCTGTGTCTTTTTTAATAGGAGCAATGAATTGGAGCTGTAAAGTATGCAGGTATAACGCCAGAACGAGGGGTGACCTCTTACAACATTACAGATTACATCCTCTGTTTGTTAAGCACAGGTTAGTTGATAAAATTTACTAAATATTAACTGTTTTGAGCACATCTGATCAAACCAAAGGGTGACAGTAGCAAGGAACAAAACATTGGGAGAAACCAGGCTTAGATCGTCATTTTGCTCACCTATTGCCATTACTTGCATGACTAAATTAAAGAAACCTCTATGAGGAGATCTCATTAATTCATTTTTTATTCCTTTTAGAATGAGCAGTGTTCTGTTGTTTTGACGGGAGGTGGTCATCCGCTGCACGATAGAATTTCTTGGGGAACACGCAGGAGATCTCGTCAAAGAATTCAACGTATGCCATCTTAATTTCAATTTAAATCAAAATTATTGTTGGTTACTTACCCAAAAGGCCGTAGTATCATTGATTGGACTTGTTTGATCAGCATTTTAAGATGCAGATAGTTTCAGATTTTCTCTTTTGATCAATATTTTTTAGGTTTTGAGTCTCACTGTTGTTTAATGTTGCAGGACAACGAAGAACAAACAGGAATTGAACGGCTTGTGACCAGAACAGGAGCGTCAAGTGACAGTCCAAAGGACACTGGAATCTTTATCCATGGCGTGAAAGTTTTTAAAGGCCTTGGTGTTCCCAAGTCTTGCTGTGTCCTCCTTGGTTTGACCTATGCACTGAATCTCCATTATCCCAGGCATCTAAAATATACCTTTTGAGGTATTTCAGAAACTTCTCTTGGAGCTGGATGTTTCAAATCTGTCAAACAGAGTCAAGTCACTCTGGTCTAAACTGCTGTCTTAAAATAAGATTGTTTTTAGTATAATCTGTTCTGTGGTTCCATTTTGCCAAATAAAGACCTTGCATTTGAGTAATTATTTTGAACATTTTGTTCCTAGAAGGAGAGAAACACCGGAAAAGTTGTTCTGCAAACTTGAACTGTTTTCATCCTGTGTGAATTTACACCTTGCCCTAAGAGGGGGGAAAATATATGAATAACAGTTCTGCTGATAAATAGTAGTGATGTTCACTCTGTGATTGTAACAAAGAAAGGTCTCTACAAGTAACAGTCCATTGGACACTGAAATAGAGTTGTCGAAAGGGTGAAAGTTCTTACAGGCCTTGACTGTGTTCACAGGGCTTGCTGTGTCCTACTGAATGCACTGAATGTTCATTATCCTGGCCTCCAAAATATACCTTTTGAGGTATTGGAAAAATATATATATATATTTTCTTGGAGCTTGATGGTTCAAAGCTGTCAAATGGTCTATACTGCTGTTTTAAAATGAAAACTTGCACTTTTCTCATCCTGTGTGTATTGATATGCCTTAAAAGGTAACTGGAAAAAGATGCAGTTAGTTCTTTTGGAGTAGTGAATGTTCACTCTGAGAATACTAATAGATCCTATTTTTGTGATGGTTGTTGGGAATAATAAAGAAGTTTGTAATTCATCTTTAACGTCTGTCTTATTCATACCTGAAATCAGATTTAATTAAATTATTTTAATTAATCCACTCATTAAAATAATAATACCAACTTATTTTGTGTTAAATCAAAACAAATCCATTAAGTAGTATTCATTAGCAAAGTTTTTTTTTTGTCCAAGGAAACCAATATTTTTGTTTAAATGTAATTATTTTTTTTTGTGTGCTATTTGAAGTTACTCATTTTGAATGGTTGATTTGTAAGGTGCTAATTTGATTAATTCTAACTTGATTCTTAAGTGTTGTTGAATTTAATTAATAACATTGCTTGTAATCTGTTGCCACAATTTTATTGAGTAGATATGGTGTATTATTTTTTACAGTGCAGAGTTTAGGAGCTAAATGTGAGAACGCCCTCCCTCCATTTGTGGACTTAGATATCCTAGGTATGACCAGAAGCCTCGAATTTAGTGATCTTAAAGAGCGCGATGGATTGTATGGCGATAGAAGATCCGTTAAATACACAGGAGCTAAACCATTTAGGGCTTTATAGGACAGTAGTAATACTTTGTAATTGATATGGAACTTAATAGGTAGCCAGTGTAGAGATGATAAAATCGGTGTTATATGATCATATTTTCTTGACCTAGTAAGAACTCTAGCGGCTGCATTTTGGACTAACTGTAGCTTGTTTATTGAGGATGCAGGGCAACCAGCTAATAAAGCATTACAGTAATCTAGTCTCGAGGTCATGAATGCATGAACTAACTTTTCTGCATCAGAAACAGATAGCATGTTACGTAGCTTAGCAATGTTTCTAAGGTGGAAAAAGGCTGTTCTCGTAACAGATGAAATATGATTTTCGAAAGTCAAGTTGCGGTCTAGTATAACACCCAGGTCTTTTACTGTAGTGGATAATGAAACAGGACATCCTTCTAAATTAAAGTTGTATTGTAAGGGATTTTGTGGGTAGTTTTTTGGACCAATAAGTAATACCTCCGTTTTATCGGAATTTAATAACAGGAAATTACGCGTCATCCAGCATTTTATATCTTTAAGACATTCTGTCAAGTTAGATAAGTTAGTGTTTTCATCTGGTCGTGATGAGATATATAATTGAGTGTCATCAGCATAACAGTGGAAATTAATTCCATGTTTTCTTATAATTTTACCAAGTGGCAGCATATATATTGAGAATAATAGAGGGCCTAACACAGATCCTTGTGGCACTCCATAGTCTACTGACGTTATCTTCGATTTTTCCCCATTTAAACAGACAAAATGGTAACGGTCTGATAAGTACGATCTAAACCAGCTTAATGCCTGTCCCTGAACACCAGTGTAGTTTTGTAGTCGATCCAAGAGTATTTTATGATCTATAGTGTCGAACGCAGCGCTAAGATCGAGTAGAACTAATATTGAGATGCAGCCTTGGTCAGAAGCTAAAAGTAAATCATTTGTCATTTTAACTAGCGCAGTTTCTGTGCTATGATGCGGTCTGAATCCTGACTGAAATTTTTCATAGATATCATTTTCTTGCAAGAAAGAGCACAATTGAGCGGACACAACTTTTTCTAATATTTTAGACATAAATGGAAGATTTGAGATGGGTCTGTAATTTGCTAGGTTATTTGGATCTAATTGTGGTTTCTTAATGAGAGGTTTTATAACTGCCAGCTTAAATATTCTTGGAACATGACCTAAAAATAAAGATGAGTTAATAATATTGAGAAGAGGCTCTTCCACTACAGGTAACACTTCTTTCAGTAGTTTAGTGGGTATTGGATCTAGTAAACATGTTGTTGTTTTAGATGCAATGATAAGTTTATTTAGCTCTTCCTGTCCTATAGTTGTAAAGCGGTGTAGTTGTTCTTGAGGGGCGATAATTGAGGTTGAATCATAAGACACCATAAAAGATTGTACATTAACACAATGTTACAATGTTACCACTGACGTCCCACTCATCGCCTAAATCATACGCTAGATTTAATTATATCATATGGAACCAATCCAACCGATATAGATATTATACCGCAAAATGGCAAGAACATCCAAAAAATATACCACAAAATGTGTATTGTAAAGCACTTTGGGTCAATTCCTATTGTTATAAATGTGCTTTATAAATAAAAGTTGAGTTGTGTTGAGATTAAGTATTCCATTAAGTTCAGTTTTACAACTTTTTTCTTTTGAAAGCAGTTCCAGTCATCCTCATAGCACATATATTAGCTGTTAGAAGAATATAAATAACCTGTGCACTTTTTTTATTTTACAGACAAGGTTTTGTGCCAGACAGGTGTGTGATGAAGCTTTGGCAGCAACTGCAAAAACGCGGCCACTGCCCCACTTACACCACAGATGAGAAGGGTATGCTTCTGTCTTGATGTCATAACACTATTCAGCCCAGTTAAGTGTGTAAGGTTTCAAACTGAAAAGTTAAAGGAATTGTTTACCCAAAAATGATAAGTCTTTCATCATTTACTCAGATATGTTCTGTGTTATATTCACATAATATCTCCATCAAAATAGCTTTGTTTGTGTTCCGAAGAAGACCGAAAATAATACGAGTTTGAGATAGCATTTATGCAGTATTTTTCATGATTGTGTGCAGATCTTGATGAGTTCCTCTCTCTCATGCAATAGGTTCTGTCTCTAGATCCTCCACATAAACTAAGGTAGAACATCTTTTCATTGTTTGTCCTTTAATAATACTTTTCTTCTGCTAAAAATGGGTCGGCTCGAACTTTTTAAGACAGCACAGGGCTCAACATTAAGAATTTTTCTGCTAGTCAACAGTAAATGTGTACAGTTCTTGCCCTGCCAATATAAATAAATAAATATAACCTATTGTTGTATTGTATACTGACTTACAATGAAAGCGATTTATTACATTTTATTAACAATTTATCATTTGCATTCATTTGTAATTATTGTCATTTTAATTTATATTTTTAAATATATCTTTTTAATTATATAATTATCATTTTTATACCAGGCCATTTACATAATTTAACCACTTTTTCTGCCTTTAGGAGCCACTTAGGTAATAAAGGTCAAGATAAAGTTCAAAGCTGTTAATTTTACCAAACCTTTATGGATTACAACCATCCTTTGGTCCTGCCAACGGTTAAACAACTACTGGAACATTCCTTTTACTGAAACTTAAAAATTTAAGTTTTCTCATCATTTACTCACCCTCATGCCTAGATATCCCTAGATATGGATAACTTTCTTCTGCTGAACACAAATTATGATTTTTAAAAGAATATTTTAGCTCTGTAGGCCAAAATGTTGGTGCTCCAAAAAGTACAAAAATGCAGCATAAAAGTAGTCCATAAAACTCCAGTAGTTAAATCCATATCTTCAGAAGTGATATGATAGGTGTGGGTGAGAAACAGATCAATATTTGTTATTTTTTGCTAGACATTCTTCAGGGGGCGATATGCAGAGAAGATTGTGAATCACTTATCAGAGGTACAGTCGTTCTTCTCTGTATGTGTTTTATGTTTTTGGTGGGCGAGAGTCTTCTTTAAGTTATGTATTTGCTTGTGCAAGTCAACATTAGATCTGCAGATGGTGCTGTCTATCTCTGCTTAAATATTTCTAAAGTAAATCGTGGCCTAAATGGGACAATCATCCTGTGTTTATTTCTCGTTAAAACGGATCCACAATCTAGAATGAGCTGTTATTACGAGTATTTATTTATTGTTTTATTCTTTATGCATCCAGGTCCTGCCTATTTGATTCTTACTATGCCTTGTTGAGGAAAGAGTTTCAAAATGTTTTGAAAAATCATTCCTTCTACAGAACTGAACATCACTGGTATTCTTTCTGATGGTAACTTGCCTAAAAATGTATACAAATACATACATGTCAGGATAGTCCCAGTGTTGTGTTTCCCTGTTTCTGCACTATCAGGTTTTCTAAGGTGTGGATGTTTACATACGTTTGTTTATTACGTCCTAAGCCGCGTGTTTTTTGTGGTCATTTGGCAAAAGAGGAGTGTGCTAATTGCTTCAGAGTTCAAGTTTTTAGTGATACAGGGTTCAAATACTTCTGTCTGAAAGGTTCTGCTCAGGTAGGAAACATATCTGCTTACTTTGGACATTTAAATGTATCATTCTTAATTGCAATCTCTAGATTAGAAGAACAATTTGACTTTTTTATGCAAAATAGGATATGCAAAGTAAAGTGCAGATTGTTTCTCTTAGATGTCACCAAAATATTATATTATATTATATTATATTATATTATATTATATTATATTATATTATATTATATTATATTGTATTATATTATATTATATTATATTATATTATATGATATGATATTAAACCCTTCTGAATATCTGAAGCAAACCCACAACTCATGCCTCAAAGAAAAATGTAATATGTTTTATGTTAGTATTGCACTCAGGTTCACTCTCACCAGCAGCGTCAATGTCACAAACCTAGCGACTTCCTAAGGGCTACTCTTACTGACAGAGTTCAGGGGCTGATACACACACTCCTTCATGAGAGAAACTAGAGCTGTTTGCTGTGCTGTGCATAGAGACCAGCCACATCGTGTCTTTCGTTAAATATGGGCCACAAGATACTGTCCGGATCTTCTTTGATAGTATGGCTGATTGGATGGGTAAGTGTTTGTGTGTGGAATCTGTGCTTGACTAAAGTTTAAGATTTTGGAATGTCTGTGACCATCATTCTACCAAAGGTTGCACATGTTAGAGTCATGCATTTACCGGTTTATTGGTGAAAAAGATGGCTACAATATCCCAGAGGTGAAGGCATGTCCTGAGGTTGGGATGTACCTATACCTCCAGCTCAACTAGCAAATCAGGAACCTTGGATGGTGTGGCGAAAAGACTCTTCTGTGATGGTTACATGTACCTTCAACAGAGTCAGAGTATGTCTGTTTATCAATGATTAAATCAATGCTGAAGTCAGACATGCACAAACAATTAATAAGAAGTTGCTATCTGATTGTCAATGACTAGGTCTACTTAGTAATGGATTGTAATTATTACATCATAAAACTAAATGCTTCTGCTCCACGTTTGAGCATTTATTCAGTTCCCATAAATGTACATGTGGCAGCGGGGGCGTGGTCAAGTGCCCGTCCGAAGGGAGAAAGCGGTAAGGGCGCTTGCACCTGAGCTAAATTATGTCTAACACCTGTCTCTAATTTCAGTGAGTATGGGGAGAGCGGCATAAAGAGAGCACCAGTGCCTCCAGAGAGGGAGAGAGCGCCAGTCTAGTGTTGGCGAGCCAAGTTCAGAAAGTCTGCGTTCATTATAAATACCCTTTTTGTTCAGTTCTGTAATTTTACCTTGGAAAGATTAAAGATGTACATTCTAGATATAAGGAACAACCGTCACTTTAAACATTTATATCAAATTGAAATGTTTATTTTCTTTCCCTTCCAACTTGATGATTTTGCTGCTTTAATCCATGCTTTATAAAAGCAGTATTTCAGGCATATACTAAGAAAAAATTCCCAAGACTGATTGTGTAACACTGAGAACTGTTAAATGAAAGGAGATTTTATAAAAACAAATATGATTTAAAGATTCTCAGCCTTCAACCTGCAAAGGGATAGTTCACCCAAAAATGAAAATTCTGTCATCATTTACTCACCCTCATATACTTCTAAACCCGTATGACATTCTTTTTTTCTGTGGAACAAAAAAAGGTGATTATTTTTTAAAGAATAACCTGGCCACTATTTTCTAAATAATCAAAGTGAACAAGGAACCGGCAGTCTAACTCCAAAAAATAATCAAATAAAAAAGGCAAAATAAATGGTCATGATCTGGTCCATACTACCATACACTGTACTGAAGTAGTTTAGTGAACTATTCTGTTAATACATTTTAATTGTTTTGTCTGCTGCTTACAAATGAAATCCTCTGTTCTCTCAAAGCACCCAGCATCCTCATATATACACTTACTCTCTCTCTCTCTTACTCTCTCTTTCCATTGCTCGTGCTGTCATTGAGAGCTCTCTCAACTCTTAACTTCCTGTACAACAAAGAGAATGCATGAAAACACAGCCACCACATGCTATTTCCACAATGCATTGTAAAAGGCAGAGACAGGAGCAGACCTGTGATCGCCAAGCAATGCTTTACATGCGCAGGAAATATACTAATGCTTGACTCTAAATCAATAAGTGCTGCCTGCATGATGACATCATTATGCAGACAGAGCTTAGCCCTGTGTGCAGAGTCAGTGTCAACTGATTTCACCTGACAAATTCAGTTAAATCAAATTACAGTCAGTTAAATATAATTACCTGTAAACAATTGTACCAGGATTAGAAAAAAAATAATATTTTAAACAGATTTTATCATTAAAATCGCCTTATGTGGCAAAATTTGGTCTGTCCAATAGAGTTACACCCTCCCAGTTCCCTTTCGATTCAGTTCACTTGACATTGTGAGAAATTGCTCGGGAGACATCTTAAACTACTTTAAAGATTTCTCATAAAAAAATCCTCCACTTGCAGCAATGACAGCTTTGCAGATCCTTGGCATTATAGCTGTCAGTTTGTCAAGATACTCAGGTAACATTCAAAAAAATATCCCACTTTTCCAGTGTTTCTTTGCCCACTCTAACAATTTTTGTTTTGTTTTTCTGTTTCAAAGTGGCTTTTTCTTTGCAATTCTTCCCATAAAGCCTGTACACCTTCTCTTTACTGTTGTACATGAAACTGGCATAGAACAGTTAGAATTCAATGAAGCTGTCAGCTAAGGACTTATGAGGAATCTATTTCTCAAACTATAGACTCTGATGTATTTATCCTCTTGTTTAGTTGTACATCTGGCCTTCCATATCTCGTTCTGTCCTTGTTAGAGCCAGTTGCTCTTTGTCTTTTAAGACTTTAGTGTACACCTTTGTATGAAATCTTCAGGTTTTTTTTTTAGTTTTTTTTTTTTGGCAATTTCAAGCATTGTATAGCCTTCTATCCTCAAAACAACGAGTGACTGATGAGTTTCTAGAGAAAGCTGTTTCTTTTTTGCCATTAACACATGCCGGTTTATTGCATACTGTGGCAAATCAAAAACACAAAGGTAATTATAAGCTTCATTTAATGAACTAAATAGCTTTCAACTGTGTTTGGTATAATGGCAAGTGCTTTTCTAGTACCAAATTAACAATTTAGCATGATTACTCAAGTATAAAGTGTTGGAGTGATTGCTGCTGGAAATGGGGCCTGTCTAGATTTGATCAAAAATGACTTTTTTCAAATAGTGATGGTTCTGTTTTTTACAGTACATCAGTAATGTCCTGACTATACTTTGTGATCAGTTGAATGACACTTTGGTGAATTAAAGTACTAATTTCCTTCCAAAACATAGATCTACCTCCTTTTGTGGATTTTGATATTCTAGGTACTATTAACAGACCAGAATTATGCGATAGTTATGAACATGATGGAATATAGCGTGGTAGGAGCTAGACAATTCAAAGCTTTGTAAGTAGTTAACAGAATATTAAAAATAATATATAATGTAACAGGTAGCCAATGTAACAACGATGATGGGGCTAATGTAACAACGATGATGGGGCTAATATGATCATATTTATTGGTTCTAGTATGCACTCTGGCTGCTGCATTTTGAACCAATTTAATTTTATTAAATGAACAACGAAGGACATCCTCCCAGTAATGCATTACAACAATCTAGTCTCGAGGTCATAAACTCAGTTTTTGACTAGTTTTTCGGCATCAGCAAAAGAGAGCATGTGTCATAAATTAGCAAAATTTCAGAGGTGGAAAAATGCTGTTCTACAAAAATTGGAAATTTGATTTTCAAACAGAAGATTGATTTTGGTATCAAATATAAGTTCTTTGCTGTAGAGGATGACATAACAGTACATCCATCGTTAGTCAAATTTATCTTTTTGGTTCAATAATTAGTAGCTCTGTGTGGAGTGGAGGGGGGTGGGGCCGGGTGCGCGCAAGGGATAAAGGTGGCCGGTGACGACGGTTCGAGAGAGAGAGATCAATCACAGACATGTCCTTTGTGTGTGTTTGTGATTTTTTTTTTTAGTTTATAATTAAACTATTATTTATTGTCAAGCCGGTTCTCGCCTCCTCCTTGCCCATCTTAACCCCGTGTTATGCTCTGTTTTGTCGGAATTGAGTAGAAGGTCATTTCTGGACATCCAATGGTTGATTTCATTGATACACTCTGCTAATTTGGAGAATTGTGAATTTTCGTTGGGTTTAGAAAAAATCAATTTCGGTATCTTCGGAATAACAGTGGAAATTTATTCCAAGATTCCTGATAATATCTCCAAGGGGAAGCATATATTTAAAAAAGCAGAGGCCCTAAAACTGATCCCTGTGGCACTCAATACTTAACTTTTGTTTCATTTGACAATTCCTCATTTACACAGACCATTTGGTAGTGGTCTGCTAAACAGGACCTAAACCAAGCTAATACAAGTCCACAAATGCCAACATAATTATCAAGCCTATTTAAGAGAATGTCATGATCTATGGTGTCGAAGGCAGCACTAAGATCTAAAAGCACTAGAAGAGAAATGCAGCTGCAATCAGATGATAAGAGCAAGTCAATTGTAACTCTGATAATTGCAGTTTCTGTACTGTGATGGGGCCTAAATCCTGACTGAAATTGTTAATATACACCATTTCTCTGTCGAAATTAACACAGTTTGGAGGACACTACCTTTTCTAGTATTTTCAACATAAATGGGAGATTTAAATTCTGTCTATAGTTAGCCAATTCTCCAGGATCAATCTGTGGCTTCTTAATAAGCGGTTTGATAACTGCCATTTTTGTTTCTTGAGACATGTCCTAAGGACAGCGAGCAGTTAATAATATTAAGAAGAGGTTCTGAGATTACAAAATTACAAGTTGGTATTGGATCTAAGATACATGTTGTTGCTTTTGATGTTTCTATAAGTTTTGTTAGCTCTTCATGGTATATGACAGCAAAATATTGACGTTGCTCATGAGGAAATATATGAGACACTGTTGTCTGAGGTGCTGTGACAGATGTTTGCATGATTCCAATTTTATTTCTGATGATTACAATATTTTCAGTTAAGAAAATCATGAAGTTATTACTGTTGTGCTGAGAAGGGATATCTGGTTCAGTCGAGGCTTTATTCCTAACCAATTTAGCCACAGTACTGAATAAACACCTAGGATCATTGTGGTTATTTTCTGAGTTTGTTAAATTATGCTGACCTGGCAGTGTTCAGTGCCTGTCTGTTGCTACAGACACTATCCTTCCATGAAACAGCCTACAGAGAGGAGGTGCACACTCTAACGCACTGGTGTCTGGAGCACAACATCTCCCTCAATGTCAGTAAAACCAAGGAGCTTGTGGTGGACTTCAGGAAGAAAGACAGAGAACACAGCCCCATCACCATTAATGGAGCACCGGTGGAGAGAGTCAGCAGCTTCAAGTTCCTCGGTGTCCACATTACTGAGGAACTCACATGGTCCGTCCACACTGAGGCCGTTGTGAAGAAGGCTCACCAGCACCTCTTCTTCCTGAGACGGCTGAGGAAGTTTGGAATGAACTACCACATCCTCACACGGTTCTACACTAGTACTGTAGAGAGCATCCTGACTGGCTGCATCACCGCCTGGTACGGCAATAGCACCGCCCACAACCGCAAAGACCTGCGAAGGGTGGTGCGAACTGCCAGAAACATCATCGGAGGTGAGCTTCCATCCCTCCAGGATATATATAACAGACGGTGTGTGAAAAAAGCTCGGAGGATTATCAGAGACTCCAGCCACCCGAGTTATGGTCTGCTCTCACTGCTTCCATCAGGCAGGCGGTATCGCAGCATCAGGACCCGCACCAGCCGACTATATGACAGCTTCTTCCCACAAGCAATAAGACTTTTGAACACATGATCTCACGATCAACAATCAGCACTGCACTTTATTAATCTTCATTCCGTCAAATATATTCTCCCCAATTCAATTAGTGTATATTTTTATATACCCTTATCTAGTGTATGTGTATTCTACATTGTGTGTATTGTGTACAGTTGATATGTAAATTGTTGTGTAAGTATGTGTACATTTGTTATGTAAATTGTGTTGTGTAAATATGTTGTTGATTGTAAAGTGGTTTATGTCTCGTCACTGTCATTACTGCTATGTTGCTCGGAACTGCACACAAGACTTTCACCTACTGTTGCACTCGTGTACACAGTAGTGTGACAATAAAGTGATTTGATTTGATTTTGATTTGATTTGATTTGAACCGTGAAATACCTCTAATTTTGTAGTCTTCCACTTATGCTCCATTTTACGATATGCTCTTTTGAGAACATGAGTGTGATCCTTTACCATGGTGCAGGGGGGGGGGGTTGGTGGCACTATCAAGAGTGCTAGAGAAGACTATGTATATTTTTCTGTGATTACTTCAACTTCTTCTAGACTATTTAGCTTACTGAGTATTTAAGACAAATATGTAAAATTATTAGTGAAGCTATCTTTATTGGTCAAAAGAATAGTTCTACCTGAACTATAATATGGTGTAAATTGAGTGACATTAGCTAATCGCAGCATTCTAGAGACAAGGTAATGGTCTGAAATGTAATCACTCTGCTGCATAATTTCTATAGTATTAATATTAACAGAATTGACAGAATATATGACAGAATTATATCTTGCATATGATTATGGCAATGAGTTGGTCCTTTCACATTTTGTCTGACTCCTAGAGAGTTGAGAATATCGATAAATGCTAATCCAAATGTGTCATTTTCATTATCTATATGAATGTTGAAGTCACAACAATTAAAACTGATAGGTGTAACTGCTGCTGTCTGGCTGCTTTAGCACCATGGACAGCTCCAGCCTTTTACCAGCAGAATGTTATGATGGGTCAGGTTTTCAGATGAAAAGGGGTGACCACGGATGTGTTAAACTCAGGCTGGGGCATGCTGTGGACAAGTGCAAAGCAGGCATGGCACATCAACTGCCTAGAACTTATAGCACTCTTCCTGGCCTTGAAAGCTTTTAATTCTGACATAGTGAATCACCACTTTCTGATTTGTTCTTACAATATGACAGTAGTGATGTACATAAATCATCAAGGCAGAACTCATTCATTGCCAATGATGAGCCTGGTACAGCGCCTCCTCCTGTGGAGCAGTGGAACCTGCATATGTGGCCCCTGAACAAAGCGCATGAAATGAGCCAGAATCAGATCAGTAATGAACACAATCTTGCAGGCTAGAGCTCCATCCATGAGATGCCTCTATGCACTGAAATGGCATGTGTTCGCAAATTAGTGCTCTTCAAGTGCAAAGACCTGGTGAATCAAGAGCTGTTGGAAATAAGTCTTACTCCGTCTATGCTTAAGGTTTAGGTAGCAATTATCCCAGCAAATCACGCCCCAGATGCTGGCTCATCTATAGGCAGACATGACCTAGTCATACATTTCCTTACGGAGCTGGGTCCTTAGTTAAATGGGTGGGTAATATGCAGGCATTGTTGTTTGCCCCCCCCCCCCCCCCCCCCCCAAGTCACAAGCACTTCCAATAAGAAATAAAACCTACTTTCCCAACTTCTTGTTGTGAAGAGGTTACATTTATACTGTGTGTATTTATAAAGTTTATATTGATTAACGTTCCATCTGGTTTTCACCATGTGGGTTTATTCATTAATTTATACACTTGAAGATGTCTTTAATAAGTCACCATCCCGTGGCCTGTGACTTCCTATACATATTCTTTTTGTATGTCTCTGGGGGTATGATGTAGTGCGGCATGATGCAACCCGGTATCACGCCGAGGCGTGAAATAGACACGCCGGTCCACTCGCGGATGCGTGTCTATTTCACGCTTTGCCTCCTCCAGGCGTGTACATGACACGCGCGCGTCTACGTAGAATACCGGCAGGGGGCGATCGTTTCCTCGACGCCAACAACTGTCCGCGCACCAAAGAGGAAGCGATACATCGCGTTCTCCACTTCCGGGTTTATTTTTGTAAATAAATACACTTTTTAAATAAATATATATATATATATATATATATATATATATATATATATATATATATATATAAATATATATATATATATATATATATATATATATATATATATATATATTTATATATATATATTTATATATATATATATATATTTATTTGTTTATTTACATCAGCACAAGATACTCGACAGCCCACACACACACACACACACACACACACACACACACGTATAACAACGTTAGGCTACAGCAACGTTAGGATTTCTTCATGAAAGCAGCACTATGTAATGAACCTTTATTTGTCACATATGGTCACAAGTGAAAGTAACCGGCGAAATTGGCCGGCATCCCGCCCGCACGAACGTGCAACGCGACGACAACGGTATCGCTTCCTCTCTGGTGCGCGGAGAGTTGTTGGCGTCGAGGAAACGATCGCCCCCTGACGGTATTCTACGTAGACGCGCGCGTGTCATGTACACGCCTGGAGGAGGCAAAGCGTGACACCGACACGCATCCGCGAGTGGACCGGCGTGTCTATTTCACGCCTCGGCGTGATATCGGGTTGCATGATGGTACTCTGTTCCCCATAGCGATTTCTCACAATGTTTAGTGAACTAAATTGAGGGAACATCTCCAGTTATTTTTGTAACCTCAGTTCCCTGAGATGAAGGGAATGAGACACTGCAAAAGCTAGCCGCACAACTACTTTGGAGTTTCGAGGTACTAGCGATGTGCTCTTGTCCCTTAGTCATAAAATTCTGAAGAAATGGTGATTTTGCACCCCTTATATAGGCTCAAACACCATTGCCAATCACAGGATTGGCATTATTGTACAAGGGCTTCCAATAGGTCGTCGGAGAAGGAATCCCCATAATGAATTCTCGCAATGTCTCATTCCCTTCATCTCAGGGAACCAAGGTTACACGTGTAACCGGGGAAGATTTCCTGTATGATCATGTTGCAGTGTGATGCTAAACATTTCAGGTGTCAATAAAGAGCAGTAGTCCCTGAGAGCATGACACAGGGTGGAAGTGTGATGGTCAAGGAGTGTGGAGGATCTGAAAAAAAGCGTGAATGTGGAAATAAGAAGAGGGGAAATAGGCAGTTGCTTATCATATTGGAATGTAAAGGTTATTGAATGACGCTTATTGAAAAGAGGTTACCAGGGAAACCACAAAGGTTGTGCTAAGAAATTAAGAAATACTCTACCAACCCTCTTGACCTTACATGTCTGTAATTACTGATAAGTAGAGAGAGCAATAATGGGGCTTGCTTAGAAGATCATAATAAGAAAACTAAAGAAGAGTACTCAGAATACTGTAGCTAGAACATCCTTAGCACCCTTAACATCATCTTTGCAAGTTTGCACCCTTAATTCCTATTGTTCAGGCAAGCCAAAAATGGAAAATAAGGTAGTGAAGCACTTAATCTGATAAATGACATCATATTTGGAAGATAAGGATATACTACAATACATTTTTACTTGGCTATTTAAATACTGATTGCTTTTCTAAATACTGTGTTCTGTCTTGTTCCAGGATATAGCAGAATTACTATTTTTTATGTCACATCTTGAGTACTGCGCAATTAAATGTTCAAGTGCAGCTGAAAAATATCTTAAAAAATTCAGATATAGTGCTGAACAGAGAAGCAAGATTAGTCCTTCATTGCTTCTTACATGATAATGTTTGTGAAATGAACAGAAGATCATCATGGGGATCTGTGCCGGTAAAATTACATTTGCTTTCTCAGGGTCATCTGGATTCACACACCGTTTCTTTTTTTTTAAAAAAAAACCATATACAGTCAATGTTGGTTTTAGCCAACAGTGATTAGTACAACACTCATCAAATGAGCATGGGTAATCTGGCCTTACCATGTGCACAAACCATGTTTGTATTCATTTATTTAGCTTTTTGTTTCTGTTAAACTTCCAAATGTTCATTGTAATTAATAATGTTTCAAGCATCTGCGATTGTGTGCGCATGTCATTTTTTAGAAAGAGGAGGTGTGCCTTATTACATTTCAAAATCTGAAGGAAGTTCTAGAACTGTAAAAATCACTTACAGCACCTTTAATTAATCTTTTTAATCACATTTTTTATTTTACTAAATAACATCCATAATCAACATTACATTCCATGTCCCCATTGCAACATTTAGATTATGGAGTTCTTCAACTGTTCTGTAATACCAACTCTAAAAAAATGACATCTGAAAGTCTGTGGACTGCACTTTTTAGGTCATACAACTATCTTTTTTTAGTTGAATTCAAGTCTGGGCTTTGAAACTTTGGGACCTTGTCCTGCTGGAAAATTAATCTTCACTTGAATGTAGATCTCAGACTGACAGAAACAGGTTCCCTTTAAGGATGTGTATGTGTTTGGTTCAATAGAATTTTAATTGTATTGTTTTCAAATCTTTGACTTAAATCCTGCTTTAAAAAAGCCTCAGAGCGGAGTGCTGCCACCATTTTTGTGATGGTAGCGCTGGTGTTACCTAGATGTGGTGTATTTGGATTGTACCAAACACAGGGACGTAAATAGAGGTAGGGCAGGGTGGACAGCCGCCCTAGGACCCAGGGTGAGAGGGGGCCCCCAATGGTCGACCAAAAAGAAACCATAAAAATGACTTTGGCCCAGAAGGGTGATGAACAGCAGCCAAAGAGGGGGCCCATCATTTTCTTTGCAATAGGGCTTGCAATATCCAAGTTATGCCACTGGCCAAACATAACACTACTTTCAGGCCAAAGAGCTCAATATTTGTTTCAGACCACAAAACTGTAATTCAATATTTTTGTCACATGGCTTCTAACAAAGATCAGGCATGAATTTAGGTTGGCCTTTTTGCTAGCCACTCTCCCAAATAGACCAAATCTGTGAAGTGCTTAGATAGTTTATGTCTGGTCTTGCATTTCAAGGTTTTCTCAATTCTGTCAGTCGTAGCTGAAATTTTTGACACTTTTGTCCTTTTTGTGTGGTTGCTCAATTTGGTAGGGTGATCTTATCTTAGTAGTGTCTGCGTTAAATACCATTTATAAACACCCCACTCACAATTATTAGATTTTAAAGTCCCTGTGAGGGCTTGAGAAAACACTTAATGTAAGCATATGCATTGCATTCCCCATCTGTCGCTCACTTCGATGTAGTGTCGAAGAAGTGACACTAGGGGTCTCTCTTGAGCGCCTTTTGCATCTCTGATCTATGAGATAAGGCCAATGAGAAATTTGCAGACAGAATTTGCATGTCCCGCCCCCGGACATACGGGTATGTGGAGTGGAGGGGGGCGGGGCCGGGCTGCAATGTCGCGCGCCCGGTCCCCAATTGGCCTGATGGGGCGCGCGAGGGATAAAGGCGGCCGGTGACGATGGTTCGAGAGAGAGAGCTCAATCCCGGACATGTCCGTTGTGTGTTTGTTTGTGCTTTTGTTTAAGTTCTCATTAAAATATTATTTATATTGACAAGCCTGTTCTCGCCTCCTCCTTGCCCATCCTAACCCCGTGTTACATTGGTGCCGAAACCCGGGAAGGAGGAGGGATGCCCATCGCAGAGTCCTCGACACTGCCGTCCACCCCGGGGAGCACCGCTACTTTCTGCCGGGTGACGGAGTAGCCCGACCGCCTGGATGCGGGGAACGGCCGCCGTCCGCGGGGCGAGTGGGGACTGGATTCCCCGACTGCCTGGAGCGAAGGAGCCGCTGCCGGGGGCGGAGGAGTGCCCTGCCATCCCCAGAGATGCGGAGGGGTCGAGGGAAGACTGCCGTCCGCGAGGGGAGGAGGGAAGAAACTCCCGACCGCCCGGAGCGGTAGGGCCGCTGCCAGGGGCGGAGGAATGTCTCACTCGTCGCAAGGAAAGCGGAGGGGTGTTCTGTCCGCTGGGGGTCGGAGGTTGACTCCGGTTCGCCCGGAGAGGAGCAGCTGTCGTCCGCCAGAGAGTATGGAGGAGTGTTTGAGGACCACGCGATGGTTCATCAGAGAACCGGTGAGTGAGCCTTTTCTCTCTCTCTCTTTCTTTCGCGCTGTGTTGGCCTTTTCCCTCGCCTATTTTTTTTTTTGTTGTTGTTGTTTTCCCCTCCTGTCTCCTCCCAGGTCGAGGAAGGTGGGGATAACCAGCCGGCAGACAGTTCGTAAAGCACGCCCCTCCCCAGGGAAAGAGGGGGGGATGTACGTCATGCCGGTGGCCCCTGGACTGAGTTAACGCTGGGAGGAGTGTGGGGTGGAGGGGGGCCGGGCCGGGCCGGGCTGGAATGTCGCACGCCAGGTCCCCAATCGGCCTGATGGGGCGCGTGAGGGATAAAGGCGGCCGGTGACGATGGTTCGAGAGAGAGAGCTCAATCCCGGACATGTCCGTTGTGTGTTTGTTTGTGCTTTTGTTTAAGTTCTCATTAAAATATTATTTATATTGACAAGCCGGTTCTCGCCTCCTCCTTGCCCATCCAAACCCCTTGTTACAGGGTATAAAGG
Source organism: Moxostoma hubbsi (assembly GCA_032164185.1). NCBI lineage: Eukaryota > Metazoa > Chordata > Actinopteri > Cypriniformes > Catostomidae > Moxostoma > Moxostoma hubbsi. The sequence goes on from JAVLUX010000017.1 coordinate 26,038,333, forward strand.
AGGGGAAATGTATTTGTTTCATTCAGAAATTTTCTTCGGAGCCGATGGTTGTGTATGCAGCAATCTGCGAGTCACACACTGTTCCTCTCATCTCTGAGCGATTGCTGTTGGATCTACATCATATTTCAGCGGCTTTCTCCCTTCTCTGCACAGCAGTGCATCTTGCCCTGTGTGTCTGGCTGCGTTCACACCAAGGCAGCGTATTTGGATGGTTCGTGTTCTCACTGCGAGAACATGACCATGGCAACATTGCGGTCGCGGCTTTCCTTCAACAGAAGCCGCCCCCCGTGTCGCACCTTCTTCCCACAGGACTGAGGACGATGCGGCTGGCGATGGAGGCGATCTGGGGATGGCAGCGGGCTCGGTTTTGCCGGGTACGCCCCCGCGAACCACCCGTCACCTGGCACGCTCGTTGACTTCCGTCCGCGCTCGAGGCAACAGTGGCTCGCCTCACAGCCAGCCTGCCTATCCTCTTGAGCCCCCCGAGTTGGATGAGCTCGCTGCTGCATCGGAGAGCGGTCCTGAGACTCCCGACCCAGAGACCAAGACGTTAGCTCCAGTGCTGGTAAGAAGACTGCTCCGTCCCCTGGTGGAGGGCCGGGAGGAGAATCCTTTGTTGAATTTATTTCATTTGCCACACCCCCTTCAGGCTGCGGTACCCACATTCTCAATATAAGAGCTATTTCCTATGTCTCTGGGTCACCTGGCCTGCAAATGCCATTCTCACGGCACTCTGCCGCCACACCTCAACAGTCCCGGTACGCTGGACTTTAGCCACATAACTGTTCCCCGGCCGGCCGGTTTGGACGAGTCCAGAGGACGCCTCCAAAGGATCTCCTCCTCAGTCACTAACCTGCCCCCTGCTGGGTGCGCGGAGCAAGGTAAGTGCTTTGAGTCTTCTCTCAGCACCAGAGCCTCGGTACACACCCTTGCCTCCCGACGCCACATTACCTGCTCTGCCTCGCTGCGAAGCCCCGCCGGGTACGTAAAAAATAACTGTCCCCTTAGTGCCCCTAGCATGGAGATTGGACACGTGGCTTTCACTTCCCAATCTGTCATGCTGGCTGGCCAGGATTATTCGACTCTGTTATGCAATTCAGTTTGCATCCACTTTACTGCAGTACACGGCGAACATGACAAATCCCTGCACATGGAAAACGCGACCCCTGTCCCTCAACCGAGATGAAGAAGGGTTTCTACAGCCCATACTTCATCGTACCCAAGAAAGGCGGCAGCTTACGACCGATCTTGGACTTGCGAGTTTTCAACCGGCCTTGCATAAACTCCCATTCAAAATGCTCACACAAAGACACATTTTAGTTTGCGTCCAGCATCTAGATTGGTTCGCAGTGGTAGACCTGAAGGACGCGTACTTCCATGTCTCAATATTGCCTCGACATCGACCCTTCCTACGGTTCGCGTTCGATGGCCAGGCATATCAGTACAAGGTCCTTCCCTTCAGCATGTCCCTGTCCCCTCGCGTCTTTACGAAGGTCGCAGAGGCAGCCCTTACCCCGCTACGGGAAGCAGGCATCCGCATACTCATCTAGCTCGATGACTGGCTCATCCTGGCCCACTCCCAAGAGTTACGCTGGGGACAGGTGCTCAGGCACTTCAACCGTTTAGGGCTTCAGGTCAACTGGGAAACGAGCAAGCTCACCCCGGTTCAGAGCATCTCTTTTCTCGGCATGGAGTTAGACTCATTCTAAATGTCAGCGCGCCTCACCAACGAGCATGCACAGTCCATGCTGAAATGCCTCGCCACCTTCAGGCCGGGCACAGCGGTCCCTTTAAAACTCGAGTCCCGAGACGAGCATGGCGCTGCGGCACACACCGTGTGAGCATCACCCCCGCCTGCCGCAAAACATTCAAACCCTGGACAGACTTCTGCTTTCTGCGGACAGGAGTCCCCTTGCAGCAGGTGTCCCGAAGCGTCCTAGTCACTACCGATGCCTCCAAATGCGTTGGCACTTCAACTGCCTAGAGTTGTTGGCTGTATTCTTTGCCCTGCAGAGTTTTCTCCTGCTAGTTCAGGGCAAACGTCTTGAGCCGATCAGACAGCACCACTACGGTAGCGTACATAAATCGCCAAGGCGGAGTACGCTCACGCCACATGTCACGACTCGGCCGTTGTGTCCTCCTATTGGACTCAAGTCGCTGCGTGCCACTCACATCCCGGGCAACCTCAACGTGGTTGTGGACGCACTATCACGACAACGCTTGCCCAGCGGAGAGTGGAGGCTGCACCCTCAGTCAGATTCCAGCTGATTTGAGAACGGTTCGGCAAGGCTCAGGTAGAACTGTTCACCTCCTGAGAGACCTCCCTCTGCCCACTCTGGTACGCCCGAACGGAGGCTCCCCTCGGGGCAGACGCGCTCGCACACAGCTGGCCCACGTGGCTGCGTAAGTACGCTTTTCCCCCAGGAGCCTTCTTGCACTCCTCGCGACAGCCCCTTCCTGGTGAATTCCCCTGAGGAAGGACCTTCTTTCTCAGGGACGGGGCATGCTCTGGCATTGGCACCCAGACCTCTGGAACCTCCACTTCTGGCCCATGGATGGGACGCGGAAGATCTAGCTTATATACCACCTGCCGTCGTAGACACGATCAACCAAGCCAGAGCCCCTTCTACCAGGCAACTTTACACCCTGAAGTGGCGCTTGTTCGCGAATTGGTGTTCTTCCTGGGCTGAAGACCCACAGAGGTGCGCAGTTATATCAGTGCTCTAATTCCAGCTGGAGAGGTTGGCGGGGAGGCTGTCCCCCTCCACCTTGAAGGTGTATGTAGCCACTATCGCGGCCCACCACAACACAGTAGACGGTAAGTCTTTGGGTAAGCACAACTTAATTATCAGGTTCCTAAGAGGCTTAAATCCCTCCCGGCCAAGCCTGTTCCCCTCCTGGGATCTCTCAGTGGTCCTCTTGGGCCTTCATAGCCACTAGAATCAGTTGGACTCTCTCCCTGAAGACGGCCCTCCTGATCGTGCTAGCCTTCATCAAGAGGGTCGGGGACCTGCAAGCGTTCTCTGTCAGCTACACTTGCCTGGAGCTTGGTCCGGCAGACACTCATGTGATCCTAAGACTGTGACCGGGCTACGTGCCCAAGGTTCCTACCACCCCCTTCAGAGTCCTAGTAGTGAACCTGCAAGCACTGCCCCGGGAGGAGGCAGGCCCAGCCCCTTCATTGCTGTGTCTGGTACGTGCTTTGCGTGTCTACTTGGACAGCATGCAGAGCTTTAGACGTTCTGAGCTGCTCTTTGTCTGCTTTGGCAGATAGCGGAAAGGGAACGCTGTCTCCAAACAGAGGCTTTGCCACTGGGTAGTGGATGCCATTACATTGGCCTATCACACCCAGGCCGTGCCCCTCCCCCCCTTTCAGGTCCGAGCACACTCAACAAGAATTGTTGTGTCCTCGTGGGCATTGGCCAGAGGCACCTCTCTAGCAGACATATGCAGAGCAGCGGGTTGGGCAACACACAATCCCTTTGCAAGATTTTACAACCTCAGGTGTTTTCTCAGGTCCAAGCCGGTAGAACTCGGTAACATGCTGACAAATGGGTGGATTGCTTGCACCTAGCGCCCTTTCCCTCGGCCGAGGTAAAATCATGTGCTCTTATCCCAGGAGATCCCACTAACTTGGCTCCCTGGATGAATCCTCCCTAGCCCTCTGGGTCCGCAAATTCAGAGGACGAATTCGCTGACCAAATCCAGTGCGGGTACTGAATCTACCCTGTACTGGAATAGGTGCTCCACTGGTCAGGCCTCCTACATGGACTTCCCCCCTGTGTGTATTTTCCTTGGTACGGTCCCCTTGTGAGTGGACCCACGTTTCCCTTTGGCAGTTCCCACAACCCCCTGGTCACCGTGTCTGTAGCAACTTTTCCCTCCCAATGAGGCAGGATCTACCACCGTGCCACTTTCCACATGTGACCTAAAAGCCCATGTGATGTATTTCACCACTCTTACCTCCCCCAGCTTGGGCAGGTGTGGTCTCCTCAGGGTCTTTTCCACCTGAAAGAATAGGAAATTGGGAAAGATCGCCTTCCCCGATGTGTATGAGGGCCCCAGCCGCTTTAGCTCTATGCAAGAAACATAGAGAGAGAAAAGGTGCAGCTGGCACAGCCTTCTCCCATGCTTGGCAGTGTCGCCTTGTTCCCCCCTGTCAGGGGGTAAAGAACCAGAAGGCTCTGACAATTTTATGGGCCGTTGGGGAAGGGTACGTGCAGTCTGACACAGCCGGTCGCTTTGGAATGTAAAATACCTGTCCACTCCAGTGTCAGCAGTACACGTACACGGCTCAGTGCATGGTGTGATTTAAATTGGACCCCTAGTGTCGCTTCTTCGACACAACGTTGAAGTGAGCGACAGACGGGGAACGTCTAGGTTACGGACGTAACCTCCATTCCCTGATGGAGGGAACGAGACGTTGTGTCCTCCCGGCCACGTCGCTGAACCGAGCCACTGTTGCGGCCGAACCATTATCGGCTCCTCAGAAAATCCTGAATGAAACAGACAGAATTGCATTTCCCTTTCTTTATACCTGTATGTCCGGGGCGGGACATGCAAATTATATCTGCCAATTTCTCATTGACCTTTTCTCATAGATCAGAGATGCAAAAGGCGCTCAAGAGAGACCCCTAGTGTCACTTCTTTGACACAACGTCTCGTTCCCTCCATCAGGGAACGGAGGTTACATCCGTAACCTAGACGTTATTGCTTTGTCAGACATATAACTGAGCACTGCCATGGCAACGCTGATTGCCCTGCTGAGCAGCACCTGAGAGATGACTGGAGGAAACTGTCACAATCCTGCGAAAACAAGAATAAAACAAGACCAAAGAGGCATGATAATGACAGCTTGACTTGGTGTCTTGACTTGGCTTGATGGCTTGGCTAGGTGTAGCAATTTGACAAAGTGTGGTGACTTAGACTGGCATGGCAAATTGTGTTGACATAACAGCTTGTCTTGTCATAATAGCTTGAGTATAAGTGATGTCTTGACAGGAAATTATGACTTGATTGGACATGATGACTTGACTTGATGTGCCAGCTTGACTTGATGTGACAGCTCGACCTTGACTAGACACGGGGGCTTGAACAGCCTTGGTGATGGACACAGCGAACAGGTCAGGTTTGTCAGCAACCTCAGGGAACTGGACAGGCTCATCGACAGTCTCAGGGAACTGGACAGGCTAATCGATGGTCACAGGGAATTGGACAGGCTAATCAATGGTCACAGGGGACTGGATGGACTTGTCGACAGCAACAGAGAACTGGACAGACTCGTCGACAGTCTCAGAGAACTGGACAGGCTCGTCGACGGCAAAATGGAACTGGACAGGCTCGTCGACAGCCATAGGGAACTGGACAGGTTGCTCCAGGTTGGGAGTGAGAACAGACAGCTCCAGGACGGGAGCGAAATTAGACAGGGAAGTGAACTCCATGACCATGGGCGCTGGCAGAGACAGGATAATGGCCTTTGTGGCCATGGGCTGTGAGCACTTGCAGCAGGGAAATGGCCTCTGTGGCCATGGGCGCTTGCAGCAGCAGAGGGACAGCCTCCATTGCCATGGGTAATGGCAGAGGCAATGGAATGGCCTCAGTTGCCGTGAGCACTGCTAATGGCAGAGAAATGGTCTCCATGGCCGTGGGCACTGGCAGTGACAGGGGAACGGCCTCAGTGGCCGTGTGCGCTGGCAGCGGCAGGCAATGGCCATCACCTCCTAGCAGTTGGTAGCAAAAATGTCCAGCCAGCTATGAAAAGGGGTTTTATTGAAACCAAAAACACAACTAAAATACAAACAAAAACTCTCACGAGGGAGAACAACAAAACAACAAGTCAAAATAGAACTGAAAACAAACTGACATGGGAAAATTGGAGTACACAGGAACCACTTGACTGGACTGGAGACAAAACACAATTATATGGTGGGGAAGACAATACAAAGGAGAGAATATATAGAGGAAGGGAAGATTGAGGACAGGTGCTGCCAATAATCACGAGTAGTGCAAATCAGCACTGCCATGGCAATGGCAAGAGAAACACAATAGCTCATGGGACAACCTGAGAGATGGGCGGAGGAAACTGTCACAATCCTGCCAAAACAAGACCAAAGAAGCTTTCTTCTGCAAAACACAAATGAAGATTAAAAGACTATAAATCTCCACTTTCATGTTCATTTCAACATTCTTTTTTGCCAATTTGCGTTCTTCGTGCATTTAGCCACATATTGATCGGGGCTGAAAAAAGGTGGACTTAAATATTGATCTGTTTGGCACCTAGATCTACCATATTTCTTCAGCAGAGCCCTCAAGTCTTATGGATTACATTTATACTGCCGCTTTATGTGATTTTTGTTTTTTTAGATTCAAAGTTCTGAACACCATTCACTTGCATTGTGTGGACCTACAGAGCTGAGATATTCTTCTAAAAATCTTCATCTGTGTTCTGCAAAAGAAAGTCATACACATCTGGGATGGAATGAGGGTTTCTATTTCTATCTATTTTGGGGGAACTAATCCTTTAAGTATACAATTCAACCTGAGGATAACTACGTTCCTTTACTCCAAACTTTAAAATGCATACTGTGTTAACGCAAAGAGACATTTATGCATTGGTGTCCTTGACATGTTCTTGTTAATTTAGACTTATTTTCAAAACCAGAAAATATGATTGCCACTTAAAAAAAAAAAAAAAAGCTAGATCTCTTAAAATCTCTCTCTCTTTGTTATCAGCTCAAACACACTGTGTGCTATTACCATAAAATCAGCACTTTTCCATATTAAAGTGTCAGCATGTATTGGGATGTGTGCAACAAACCGATGCATGTGCTTCTTTTATCAATCTCTTTTCTTTCATCTTCTTTCATCAGTGGAATTATTCATCTTGCACTTTAATGGGGCATGTGTTTGATCTCAGTGTCCGTTTGGTACAGCTTATGATCAGCAGAATGAGTGACCTTTGCTGGGCACAGGAAGATTGTCAGGTACAGTGCAGGACATTACGTTATTTTGGTTACACTGATCTAAGAACTAAGATGGAATTGGCATGGTACAATAAGTTCAGAAGAGTCAATCAATCAATCAATCAATCAATCAATCAATCAGTCAGTCAGTCAATCAGTCTGTGTACCTACAGTATCATCCAAATAAAACACTCATATTACGTGGCTCACTATCCATTTTGTCACCAGTTAATTTGTATAGCAAAAGCTACAATCCTGTGAAAATTATATGATAGCTGTAATTGCATATTGTTCAACATTAGGTATTATCCTACATGCTCACAAAGGCGGCCTGTTTTCAGTCTGTCAATAGCAAAAGCTGCAAACACCTGTGAAAATGACATGATAGCTATAATTGCATATTGTTCACATCAGACTGATATTAATATCCTACATGCTCATAATGAGTTTGCTTTTCACCGACTGTTCTCATGAGACTGAGCTGTGTATTCATGGCTCTTTGAGAGTGTTTCAGGAGAAGGGTATAATGGAACCACTGGCCTTTCCCTTATGAGGTGATCCCGCAATGGTGACTTTAGAAGTGCCACTATTATTGTTCACTAATTTGAATCCTGTAACACATACAAGCATGCACCTGACATTCACATACACGTTTCTAATGGAGAGCAAAAAGGAAACCAGTAACACCTGTGCCTAAATTTTTATATATATATATATATATATATATATATATATATATATATATATATATATATATATTATTCTTATTAGTTTTTATTTTTTTTTTACTGTCAAAATGAATGCGTTTTTGCAATTAATTTGAAATATTTAACCCTTAAAAAAAAAATTCACGCAATAACGCGGTTGTATATTTCAACTTCCTGTGGCAGCTGACGTGTGTTCAACGTGAGCGCCACCCTAGTCCCGATTCATCCTGGCAAAAGATGGATAAGAAAAAGGAAGGATTTTTGGCAGAAAGTTTCACTATAAAACGCTGCTCGATGGATCTTTAGATAAAACAAAAATAATCTGTGCATTTTGCAAAGCCGAATTTAATTACCACAGAAGTCATTCGTCTTATACATATCACTTAAAAGCAAAACACCCTTCCGAAACTATCTCTACGGGGCCTCGCCAATGTAAATTACAGGAGTGTGTAATTTGTGGGCAAATAACAAGTTCCCCATCTGTCGCTCACTTTGCCGTTGTGTCGAAGAAGCGACACTAGGGGTCTCTCTTGAGAGCCTTGCACATCTCTGAACTTGAGAAAAGGCCAATAAGAAATTGGCAGACAGAATTTGCATGTCCCGCCCCCGTACATATGGGTATAAAGGGAGGGAAATGCGTCTGTCCATTCGGATTTTTCCTTCGGAGCCAAGTGGTTGTGATATCAACTGTATTCACTGACTGTTCCATTTATCTCTACAGAGCGTATGCTGTTGGATCTACGGCGCATATCAGCAGCTTTCTCCTTCTCTGCACAACAGTGCAGCTTTGCCCCTGGGCACTTCGACAGCGCTTCTAAAAGAGAATATTTTCCCTAAAAAGAGTTAATTTCTCTAAAAGAGCAATACACAGCTGGCATTGAACGTCCTTTTCAGGACGCATCTTTTTATGTCTTTCTGCCCCTGTTTAGTTCCTGGATGAGGTCGAATTTCTCTCCGCTTCTGATGGTCATAAGAGCTGCCTCGAATGCCTGGGCTGCGATCACACGCAGGCAGCGTTTTATGAATGGTTCATGTTCTCAGTGCGAGAACATAGCCATGGCAACAGTGCATTCGCTGCTTTCTTTCCTCACGAGAGAAAGCCACTTCAGCCGCCCCCCGTGCCGCGCCTCCTTCGTATGGGATTGGGACTGGCGCGGCTGTAGATGAAGGTGATTTGGGGCATACAGCAGGCTCTGTTTCGCCTGGTAAATTCCCACGAACACCCAGCATGCTTTTTTGCATCCATTCGGGCTCGGGCCATTCTGTTTACTTCCTCAGACCCTACTAGCTGGATGATGATTTCGCCGCTGCATCGGAGAGTGTCACAGCGGTGTCTGATGCTGATGACTTGACTGGTCTGCCACCTTTGGGTCTGCTCGTCTGAGCCTGACATGCAGATGTCCGCTATGCTTGCCTGGACCGCCGTGAGCGCAGGGCAGGACTGGAACCCTCCGTCCCCCCCTCAAACCACATGGCTAGACAATTGGTTCCCTGGTTCGCACCTCCGCTCTCACTCCCCTTGATGGCACAGACCTCTGTTTTCTGCGGACAGGAGTCCCCCTACAGCAGGTGTCCCGACGTGTTTTAGTCATCAAAGACGCCTCCAAAAAGGGTTGGGGTGCCATGTGCAATTGGCATGCAGTCGCTGGCTCCTGTAAAGGGACCCTGCTGCATTTGCACATCAACTGCCTAGAGTTGCTGGCTGTATTCCTTGCCCTGCAGAGGTTTCTCACACTAATTCGGGCCTAGCATGTCTTGATCCGCTCAGACAGCACCGCTATGGTAGCGGTGTGTGTGTGTATGTATATATATATTTATATATATATATATATTTATTTATTTTTTAATCACAAAGCATACACAAAATAACATCCTCAAATATCAATTAAAAAGCTGCATATACTCTTAAACGTGTTTTGAAACACTTGGATAAGATGTTTATCCTTATTTTCAACATGAAAAGTATTGTACCATTGACATGCACAGCACATACAGTACTGTGACAGGGCGGAGGGTGGGGCCGGGTGGTGATTCTGCACACCCGGTCCATTATCAGGCTAATTAAGCCTCCAAGAGGGATAAAGGCCGACTGCGGATGGTGGTGCGTCAAAGAGATATTGTTTACGGGCAACTGACTGTCGTGTGTTTGTGTTTGTGTCTTTTGGTTTATTTCTTCATTAAACTATTATTTATATTGTCAAGCCGGTTCTCACATCTATCTATCTATCTATCTATCTATCTATCTATCTATCTATCTATCTATCTATCTATCTATCTATCTATCTATCTATCTATCTATCTATCTATCTATCTATCTATCTATCTATCTATTGTCATCTGTCTGTCTGTCTGTCTGTCTGTCTGTCTGTTTATCGTCCATCCATCCATCCATCCATCCATTCATCTGTGTGTCTGTCTGTCTGCCTATCTCTATTTAGACAAAGGCTTTGTTAAAGGTGCTGTAAGTGAATTTAAAAAAAATGACATTTATTTGATGGCACAAATGCTGCCAGCTGAGCTTAACTACTGAATTCAGAATATTCATTTAAGCCTACATCAAATTTGTCTTGACAGACTTTACCTATCTAGTTGTACTGGTGATGTTTCATTAACTGCACTTAATATGCTGCTGGATCATTCTACCACCACAACAAACAGATAAGCTCAGTCAACAGTATTTGTGGCATAATGTTGATTAACACAAAAATGTATATTGATTTGCCCCTCATTTTCTTTACATCCAATTTTACAAGACCAATTGTTTTTAATCACAGGGGCAAAGCTATGCTCAAAGTAACATTTTCACAATCTCAAGCCTGGAATTCACACAGTTGTGGCCAAATGTCTATTACAGATTTTCTCAATCGCTTTGGCTAATTTTTTGAAACAGCCTTAACATTCTATAAACTTTTTTATGGGACTTCACAACTTGATTGCATGTCTGCAAAATGTCGTAACTCACCCAAAACATTTAATTCATGCTTCAAAACCTTAGTTTTAGTCAGTAAATTGGCCAATGCCACCAAAATGAAAAGGTTTTTTTTGACATCGTGTGAGCCATACTGGTCAACAATGTTTTTTTCACCATGGCAGTCAACCCTGGAAATGTCTGTTATATACAAATTTAATTTTTTGCTGACACTGACTGATTACTGTACTATAAAAAAATGTCAGTTTTGTCTATCTGAATGCTATCGTGTATCACACAGAACTTTTTAGATACCGATTCCAATAGTAAAAAGTTTACTGGGAAAAGTCAATACTTTACAACACTCTATTACACAGAAAAATTATATGCACATTTGTATGTATACAGTAAATTTATTTTTGTAGCAATGTTTCAGGTAAACAGAAAATTCACATTTGCATTTTACACATTTCTTACATGTAAATTCATATATAGTGAATAGAAAATTGCCATAAAATGACATCCATGCAACAAAAAAAAAAAAAAAAAAAAAAAACACTCCCAGCAACAATGAAAAAACTAATTTTTATAAAAAAACAAATAAATTGTACCTCCTCACTGTACGTAACACTACAATTTCCCATCTTCTTGGTGGACATCCTTTCGCTCTTGTTGTTCTGGTCAGAGATTTAGCAGGCATCACAAACTTTCCATGTCATAGATAATTATGGAATATATATGTATTCATGATATATTTTGATAATTGAATGGATCATTTTGCATGTGATGGCTCACACGATGAAAGAAGATTATGACAATTTTACTGAGAATCAACTCCTCAGTTTTGATAATCATGCCATGTGCATTTAGTTATTGTGCAAATTGTAGACAATTGTACTTACTCTTTTGCACACATGTGCCAAAACATGTGCAATTTGCTTAAATGAATAAGAAAGTAGAATCTGGTGTGAACAAGAAACTGATTGTTCAGAGATTTGAAATTATTGTTTTGAAAAAGAAAATTCTCATTTGAGGTCTGAGCCAAAGCGATTGAGAAAAACTGTAATGTGTGAAGCCATTCAAAAATATGTAATATAATTATATCTTGTTTGGTTAATTATAAGACGCCTGTAGGGGAATGAGCAAGAGGACATCAATGACGTCTCTCATGCTTGACTTCTGAACGGTGTCATGGTAACGCAAGGTGATTGTCTATAAATGACATTATGTTCTTGTGGAGTTGTAGGGTTTGTGTACACAAGTTGAGCATGTACAAAAACACAGTTAATAACCTGGAGATAGAGGTATTTTAAACAAACAAACTTATCACTCAACTCTCAAGTTTTGATAGAAATAATTGCACAAATGTGTCCAGCAATTGTAAAAGAAGTAATTAGTATACCATAAATAGCATACATTTCTGTGTTTTTTTCTATAATTGTATTAATTGCTCCAATTTCAAACTGCACTTGTTCTGTGATGCATAAAAATTCTTATGTTGCAGAATGTATTGGTCCTGAAATGCCTATTTGACATATTAATAACTGAGCAATATTTTGTATAGGGAATGCATTAAACAAGGCATCATGAAGTAAATAATGAATGTAGAGCTATTGTATTTCATAACCAATGGTGAAATATTACTAATCCACTATGATAGGGAAAATATTCATTTTAAGAAATATACTTAAATGTAGGAATATGTATAATGTACATTTGCTAATATATTATTTATTTATTTTGTAAACGTGGAACTGACTTAAGCTGTTGAAAATTACATTTGTACATCCACTTAAAAATAAATCAATAAATTATAATTTTTCTATCTTAGACCTGAGATCTGAGACACAAAAGTGAAGTCTACAATGGCATCTACTACATCTGATTAGCTAAAGTGTCTAATTATTAGGAGAGCATCTTGCATATAAATTACTTAAAATCTCCATATTGTTGGAAACACTAATGATTGTTAATGGATTCCGTGTTACAACTAATTATTACAGATTAAAGTAATTAACCGTTGGATAAATCTAAGGAGTCTTTATTACACAATGGAAAAATGCCTAGATATGTTTATTTTTTTCTTTCACTATGTTTCATGCATTTCCACTTCTGAGCATTTATTAGGAGAATTTCTTCTACTGAGCTTGATTAAGGACAAAAGGCAAAATCTAATGAACTGACCAAGAATGGGAATCGAAGCAAGTTGGCATGCACATTGGCATGCACATGCACTGCTCTGTAATCCTCCAGAAACCCCCTCCTACACATACATGCAATTATTCCAAGGCTGTTGACTTTGTACAAAGAAATAAATCCTGTTTCTGTGTGCAGCACTCTCAATTACACCTAGACAGTGGCCATGGTCTGGTAGCACTACAAAGCATTACTTTGTGCACATACTATATGTATTTACACATACCAGTTGTGCAGGGTACAGATAGTCATGCTCATTAATAATTGCTTTCTCCAGCTAACCTTTGCTCTGTAACCCTTACAATGACCTAGATTCTAACCTTCTCATTTTATCTCTTCTCACCTTAACAATGCTTTGAGGAATAATAAGAGAGGGAGGGTTGTTGTGTTCTGCATACTTATCGAGAGTTTAAAGTGGGTTCGCAACCTCGGTTTTGTTTTTGGTCCTTGAACAAGCTTATTGACTGAATTGTCACAAGCAAGGCCATTATGTGGAGTTGCTAATTGTTTTAGTATCACATTTGCTGAACTTTGTCTTAAAACTTTCCTTAGAACTTAAAACTCTCTTGGTGTTGTTCAGTTACAAAGATAGTAAACTAAGAAAATTCACACTTTGGGCCTGTTTTTTTAATCGTTTTTAAATGCAAATATGCATTAGATGGACATCTTTGACCATTGCGCTGCTTGTCTTAATAATACAAATATTCAAAGCCATCTTTGCCTTTTGCTTGGATTCTTCAATTATTTTGAAGCTGATTCCTTTTACAGAGATATATTCAGTAGTTGTAATCCCTTTTGGGACTTTCAGGGGCCTCAAGCCACAAATCTCTTGATTGTGATGACACTGGCCACACTGTCTAAACAGAATTAGAATGAGTTGTGTGATAGAATTGGTGTGATGTATGTTTATCCATATCATATTTCAGTTGTAAATAATCCAATATTATATCAGTTGTCATACTGCACATATAAGAACTTAAGTGACATTGAAATGTGAGGAGCAGTATGCATGTTTGTTTAAGTTATCACATCAGACAGGTTAAAAATGGCATGGCAGAGGAAGGTTAGCATGCTTTGGTTTCTTCGGCAATACTGAAATATTTGATTTTCTCAATTCATGTGAACAAAGCTGCCTGGTAGAGGGAGCTCTGGCTTGGTTGATCATCATGACAGCGGGTGGTAGGCCAATTGGATCATCTGCAGCCCGTCGAAGGGCCAGACTTGGAGGTTCCAGAGGTCTGAGCATGGATGCCAGATGGTGCCCCGTCCCTGAGAAAGAAGGTCCATTCTCGGGAATCTGCCAGGGAGGTGCTGGACCAATAGAGGGCCACTAGGGTGGCTTGTTCCTTGTCCTCCCTGGCCTTGCACAGCACCTGTGTAAGTAGGCTCACTGGGGGAAATGCACATTTGCGCAGCCCCTGAGGCCAGCTCTGTGCCAGGACATCTGTCCCGAGGGAAGCCTCCATTAGGGAGTACCAGAGCGGGCAGTGGGAGGTCTCTTGGGAAGCAAACAGTTCCACCTGTGCATTGCCGAACCACTCCCAAATCAGCTGGACCACCTGGGGGTGGAGCCTCCACTCTCCACTGAGTGTGCCCTGTTGCGACAGCTAGTCCGCTGCTGTGTTGAGGCTGCCTGGGATATTACGCGAATGCCCACTTCCCTTAGCGGGGCAAGGGCGGCCTCTGCGACCTTCGTGAAGACACGAGGGGACAGGGACGAACCGAAGGGGAGGACCTGATACTAGTACGTCGGGCTGTCGGATGCGAGCCGTAGCGAGGGTCTGTGAGACGTGAAAGTATGCATCCTTCGGGTCTACCGCTGCAAACCAATCTAGATGTTAGACATACTATAGAATAAGTTTCTGTGTGAGCACCTTTGAACGGGAGTCTGTGTGAGGCCTGGTTCAGAACTCGCAGGTCTAAGATTGGTCGCCTCGCACCGCCTATCTTGGGTATGATGAAGTAAGGGACGTAGAACCCTGGCTTCATCTCGGCTAGAGGGACGGCTCTATTGCATCCCTGTTAGGTGACCGAAGGAGTGAGGAAACTGCTCTTTCTCACAGGAGTCTTATGGATTACATTAATGCTGACCTATGTGATTTAATTTTTAGCTTTAAAATGTTGACACCCATTCACTTACATTGTATGGACCAATTCTTCTAAAAATCTTCATTTGTATTCTGTAGATGAAAGAAAGTCATCTGTGATGGCATGAAGGTGAGTAAATAATGAGAATGTTTATTTTTGGGTGAACTATCCATTTAAGGGCTATTGTCAGGTCTGGATGAATTCATTGCTTGAGTAAAATAACATAATAACATATAAAGAGGCGAAACATACAAACACATTTTAAAACATACTCTTTATTTATATTTATACAGAATTTTGCAATTAAGCTGAAGAATTCTTTATTTACTAAATAATAATAGTTGATATCATTTTAATTCAGGAGACTGCACACAGTGGAAATTAAAATTCTGTGGAGGATTTAAATATTTGGTTATAACATCTAAAGGTTATGATAACTTTTGTACTGTTTATGGTCAGATGAGAAACATTACCCAGCTTGTATTGGAGTTTAAAGATATTAAAGTATAACAAATAAATACAATAATGTACATGTGATAACATGTGTTTACTCTTATATTAACATATATATAAAAATGACAAACAAAATGAAGATTAATATATTATTAAATAAGAATAACAAGTAAGGGTCAAGTATTTTAAAAGTTTATATGTGACATTGTTTCTGATCCGACACTCACTCATTTCGTTCACTCACTGCTGAGATATAGTGCACTCACTACCATTCACTAAATAGGAAATAGTGAGTGAGTGAATGATTTTGGACACAGGCACTCTATTCGTCATACGATCGCATTGTGCCCGCACATCTCTCATGGTATAGAAATGCTATTTATTCCTGCTCCAGTTGTCAATCACATGAACAGAACAAAAGGCATTTATTTACACTTAACTTGGATGTTTACATGGATTTATTCAGTTAATCAGCCTGAAGTAGCTGCAATAGATGCCTAGGTAGCTGTGAGGGCATGGGGTATATGCGTAAATACTTCTCATGACATACAGGATGCAGGACAATGCACACTTATACACTCACCTAAAGGATTATTAGGAACACCTGTTCAATTTCTCATTAATGCAATTATCTAATCAACCAATCGCATGGCAGTTGCTTCAATGCATTTAGGGGTGTGGTCCTGGTCAAGACAATCTCCTGAACTCCAAACTGAATGTCAGAATGGGAAAGAAAGGTGATTTAAGCAATTTTGAGCGTGGCATGGTTGTTGGTGCCAGACGGGCCAGTCTGAGTATTTCACAATCTGCTCAGTTACTGGGATTTTCACGCACAACCATTTCTAGGGTTTACAAAGAATGGTGTGAAAAGGGAAAAACATCCAGTATGCGGCAGTCCTGTGGGCGAAAATGCCTTGTTGATGCTAGAGGTCAGAGGAGAATGGACCGACTGATTCAAGCTGATAGAAGAGCAACTTTGACTGAAATAACCACTCGTTACAACCGAGGTATGCAGCAAAGCATTTGTGAAGCCACAACACGCACAACCTTGAGGCGGATGGGCTACAACAGCAGAAGACCCCACCGGGTACCACTCATCTCCACTACAAATAGGAAAAAGAGGCTACAATTTGCAAGAGCTCACCAAAATTGGACAGTTGAAGACTGGAAAAATGTTGCCTGGTCTGATGAGTCTCGATTTCTGTTGAGACATTCAGATGGTAGAGTCAGAATTTGGCGTAAACAGAATGAGAACATGGATCCATCATGCCTTGTTACCACTGTGCAGGCTAGTGGTGGTGGTGTAATGGTGTGGGGGATGTTTTCTTGGCACACTGTAGGCCCCTTAGTACCAATTGGGCATCGTTTAAATGCCACGGCCTACCTGAGCATTGTTTCTGACCATGTCCATCCCTTTATGGCCACCATGTACCCATCCTCTGATGGCTACTTCCAGCAGGATAATGCACCATGTCACAAAGCTCGAATCATTTCAAATTGGTTTCTTGAACATGACAATGAGTTCACTGTACTAAAATGGCCCCCACAGTCACCAGATCTCAACCCAATAGAGCATCTTTGGGATGTGGTGGAACGGGAGCTTCGTGCCCTGGATGTGCATCCCACAAATCTCCATCAACTGCAAGATGCTATCCTATCAATATGGGCCAACATTTCTAAAGAATGCTTTCAGCACCTTGTTGAATCAATGCCACATAGAATTAAGGCAGTTCTGAAGGCGAAAGGGGGTCAAACACAGTATTAGTATGGTGTTCCTAATAATCCTTTAGGTGAGTGTATATTGTTGTTTGATTTAAAAATTTATGCTAAAAACTGATGTCTCAAGAGCCCATATTTACAGAACCACCCTTAAAATGACCATCACCATATCACAGAAAAGCCCGCATTATCATTAGAGTCACAACTTACCTCAGAGTGCTGCCTTAAGTTGGAGCCTTGTCTTGGTGTTAAATGATGGCATTGCATAACAAAACTATTCTTTTCTCATTGTGCAGAGCGAAGAAGGTGTTACAGTTTTAAGACCTTGATGCTACCACAGTGAAAGACTCGGTGTAAAGGGATATAAATGGAAAGGAGGAGGCGAGAACCAGTGTGACAATACAAATAATAGTTTAATGGAAAACTAAAACAAATGTCACAAACACACATGACGGTCAGCTGACCGTCACACCACCTTCCGCAGTCGGCCTTTATCCCTCTAGGAGGCTTAATTAGCCTGAAAATGGACCGGGTGTGTATAATCACGACCCCGCCCTCCGCCCTGTCACAGTCCTCCCATTCAGGCTGGGGAGCCCCCGGCATGACGTACACCCCCACCTTTCCCTGGGGAGGGGCGTGCCTTCTGCCCCATCTGCTGGCAGGTCATCCCAGTCTACCTGGATGAGGGAGGGGACAAGGGGAGGGAAACAGAAATAATTAAAATGGGGGGGTACTTCCTGTAACAGTGTAGTACCCCCCCCCAAAAAAACACTGTAAAATTTAAAAGAGAGGGAAAGGCCATCGCGGAGTGGCATTGAGAGAGAGAGAGTAGAGAGAGATGAAAACACTTACTTGCCAGTTCTCCGATACGCCGTAGCTTGGTCCTCGGCCACTCCTCCACCCTCTAACGGACAATAGCCGTGCCTCCCCAGGTGGATCAGAGGCAGTCCTCCAGTGCCTAGTGGACGGAACGCCCCACCGCATTCTCAGGGAATAGAAGAGGTCTCCCCCGACCCTGGCAGCGGTTCTCCCACTCCAGGCGGTCGGCAGCGAGCCCCTCCCCGCTCGCGGTCGACGGTCTCAGACCCCGCCAAGTTTCAGCGTCTGGTAGAGGACTCCTCCGCCCCTAGCAGCGGCCCTTACCGCTCCATGTGGTCGGTTAAGAGCCCCTTCTCCCCTCCCATTGTTTTAGGAGATTGCATGGCTGTTTGTTTGATTTTACTGTACCTCTTAGTAATTTTTTAAATTCTTTTAAATTGTGTTAATTAGTGGGGGGGTCCCATAGGTTTGGCCATAGATCTACTGTAGTGTCATTTGCCAGTACACAGCTATTCTATCTGCATTGAATGTGTGATGTATATAAACTCAAATTCCATAATGAATTTCTGTGATAGTCTTCTCTTGTTTTATTAAAATCCTCTAATAAATAGAATCTAAGAGTAAAAAAGTGAGTGTGAGAGAGAGAGAGAGAGAGAGAGAGAGAGGGAGAGAGAGAGAGAGAGATCTATTTTTCTATAAAAAAAATCTGAAAATTGTATCTGGCCATTAGTCACAGAGCTTTATTGTGAATGTTGTTTACCACACATTGAGCAGCATGTGTAAATCAGGTTGCTTCTCAGGAAGGTTGTCGTGGAAATGAAAGTTTATGACACTCTGCCTTTAAGACTAAATTTCCCTTTACCCCCCTCTTGTTTATTCTCTCGTTCTTTGTCTCAGCATGACAAGGCAGCTGGAAGCAATAGGGGTCTGCTATCCAGCTAGGATAATATTTTCTCTGGCTGGATCAGAACATCAACTATAGTGTGCTGTTTTCCTGAGGGACAGCTTTAGAAACACAGATGCTCAAATGTGACTGCAAGTTTTTGTGATAATCCCTGCTTTTCATTAAACGTGCATACTGGTCAGTTAACTGAGACAATTCAGACAACCACAATTCAGACAATGAAATTAAAAAGGCTAAATGGGGGCAATGAGGAGAACTGATGACTAAAGAAACATATAACTGGGGTTACAGAAAAGACAATGAAAACTGTAATTAGAAATAAAACTGTGTGAGAGGCATGCATAACAAATTATACAGTTGTGATTAACTGGCAAATTACTGAAAGGTGAAGGACTCAAGTGGTGCATATCTTAACAATTGGCATGTTTCATGACACAAGAATATCATCTTGCTCAACAATAACACTTTCTCTCACACAAGAGATTTTTAATAGAAATGTATGATCTCACTGGGCCACTCCTCTAAATTTTTAAACATTGAAATTCTGATCTCTTGAAAATGGTTAATTTCACAGAATTCAAGATACTTAAAATCCTTTAAAAAAAAGTAATCTCCCCTTTCAAAATGAAGCAACTACAAACATACAGAATATCTTTCAGACATGTTATATAAAACAAAGTCATTTATGAAGATTGGGACAATATGTAGGGAAGTTAAATCATCTTGACCAAATATAACATTAAAAGGGAGAGTGGCTTTAGACATCCGCAGATTTCCATTGCATATCATTCATAATTTGAATTGAATCCAAACCCTTCAGTGGTATTCAACTTGGATGCGCAAAAAGCCTTCGATCGTCTCAGCCAGCAATATTAGTGGGCAGTTTTAGAGGTATTCAGCAGTTATACACATAGGCAACATTCTTTAAAATGCCCTTTTCCTGTGGCATGGTACATCAAGGATGAGCACAAGGATGAGGTCTCCTCTGCTTTTGAAACCACAAGCCTAAACCATTATAATACATTTTAAACTAAAGTACATTCCACCCAATGATTCATAGCCTAAGTCTAACATCTATATTACTCCACTTTACAAACATATTTAAGTCCCTCCCTCAAATATACTGTATTATGTGTTTACTCAATTCAGCCATTTTCCATGTTACATAATCAATTGGGATAATTTTCTTACTGACACTCTTAATGCCCTTCCAAAACAGTACACATTTTCATCTTTTCCTCATGTTTAATGGCACAATATATTCACACATTTACTCTATGTATTAACATATCAAGTTTCTCAAACATCTCCCAGATAAACTACAACAAGCTCAAGGAAGAGATCACTGCTGACCTCCAGAGATAATCTTTGTTAAAAGTGTCTCTGCAGAGCAGAATCTCAATCATGAAAATGAATACACTCAGATTACATTTCTCTTTTTCTGTGGTTCATATATAGTACCACTGACTTATTTTAACTTTACCTGCAAAGTTTACTGTGAGTGTTAAAAAAACTTGGGTTCAGTTTCACACATTTCAACATTCCAAATGCTCTGGTGGTTTGGCAGTAACCATTTATAAATTGTATTATTGGGCTTTTTAAATGAAAGTAGTAAACACCAGGAATAATAACTCTTCTGTTAACCTGTTGCATCTGATCACACAACATCAAGTGAAACCTTGTAAATGAGTGAGAAAATATTGTGTTCTGGTATTAAATTAAAATTAGCACATAAATCATGTGAGCCAGTTCTTTCATGTAATCTTGCATTTTGTCATGGTTCTCCATTATGGTTTAACTGTAACCTATTAAAGTATTCAAGCCCATTTGACTCTTTCATGTGCGTTTAGGGGGAGTTTTGACACTTCAAGACATATGCGGTGAAATTTGGACTGCTCTCTTTATTTAGGACATTAAAGAAGTCCCTGTGGACAGATACTGACATACGAAATGCACCATAACCATCAGCCATAGGTGTCCAATAAATTTTACAAGATAAAGTGAGTTGTATTTGGCTAGTCAATGTAGATCATAACATGTGGGGCCCCCCACGAGGCAACCCGCTCTGGTAAAATAATACAGTCTCTTAGCCTATGGGGCCACTGATATGACTGCAGATCTCATGTGAGTGTATTGATTATAAACTTTTTTTTTTTATTATTACATAATTAAGTACTATCAATTCTATCACTATCAAGTTTCAACATGTTTGACAATTTATTAATGAGGGGAAATAATTCTGAGGTGGCAACCACCTTTAAAACTCTACAAAACATTGTGAGTATCCTCAATCCTAGAATCAAGATCTACAAGACATTGGGCCAGCAGAACTCAACTAGGATACAAATTACTAATGACTATCATATTTAGTTATGACTAATAGCCTTGAGACCAGTAGCTTATTCATAATAAATTTATCCATATAGCCTGTGCATCTCCCTAGAAGGCAATTCCAACTTATTGCTACAGTAACAGCCCAAATACACACAGTGCACACTGGAATTCCAAAGCCATCGTACATTTTCTTAAGCAGTTTGGGGTTGTTTTTTAATAGCTGTGTTCCTTGTGTTTACTTATATATTATGTGTAAGATTGTATTGCCAATGTTCATACCTATCCAGTGTGCGATTGTATCTGTACTACTATGTAAGATATATGCTTATTTAATTGGGATATAGTACATTTTCTTAGTAAAATATTGATCCTCAAAAGCTTCTAATTCAGTGATTGAAATGAACGAACTTAAAGCCAAATTAACTATAATGAATATCTTTAGTGTCCAAAAACAAAATGCTAGATAAACATGGTACTCTTAATAAATTAAAAAAGCCTTTATTATTTTACATGTACTATTAATTGGATGTTGGCTCTGAATTTTTCCTGTGTACTAGACGTGATACAGATTTTACACCTTAGGGATTCATATTGAATCTTACTAAATGAACCCCTAACAATAAAATTAGCGCTTTTCACATCGCACATAATTTCAAAGCAGGTTTACAGGAAATCGTGCATTAATATATATATATATATACATATATATATATATATATATAAATATTATATATATAAATATATATATAGATATATATATATATATATATATATATATATATATTTTGTTTTTTTTTTTTTAAATGAAATATATATAATTGTCTCTTACAGATGATCATTGACGTACGTTGATTAAATATGATTGTAAAATGGTATATAAATTAAATAAATAAATAATAATTGTATTTAGACAAAGGTGACTTTGTCAAGGACACAAAACTCCATAATATTGTGGTAAAATGGTATAAAAATAACCTTGGGAGAACCAGGCTCACTTTGAGTTTGGGGTCAGTTTCCTTCTGGCAAAACATCATGAAATATAATGTTCAATATAGTTATTTCGTGTGCAGTGCAGGTTATAGGTTTAAACCTGTAAATTAAGTAGAGGTAAGGTTCAGTGTTTTAAAATAATAAGAAAATGATTTTGTTTATGAACTTACGATTAATGGAATAATGCCTTTGAGAAGATGCATTGTTTCTTTGTTAGTTGGCTGATGAACCGCCTATTGTCAGGCAATTAAAATAATATGTCCTATGTTTTCCGTCAAATGAGGTGTAGTCATCAATAAACAAAGGTGATTGCAAATAGAGATAAGGAGGGGGTGCATCGCAGTTCAATCTGCAGGTCATTTCAGTGACGGTTCGGTGGTGTCCATTCTAATACAAGGTTCTGGCATGTGGCATATTATGTGTATCTGATGTCCCTTACAGTTGGAGTTGGCATCAAGTTCATCCTCTGAAGTGATGTCTGGTTAGCACCGCTTTAGTTTGTCGTCATCTCTCAGCGACAATGGGAGTGCAGTCCGACAAGCGGAAGTCTGGATCGGGGCTCTGGACCCCTTGGGTATGAGACATGGAAACAAATAGAATACTATTAGGGTAGATGCCATTCAATTTTATGCAGAGTTATAGATCATGATAGGATTGTTTTTGGTCTCGGCAGACCTAAATAAAGCAACCTAACTGTGAGTGATAGATAAATTAGATGTATGCTGGCTAAATAAGATAAGTCTTTTAGGTCTAGACATAATCTGAGTGAGTGTATCTGCATCCCGAACACTGTTAGGGAGAAAATCACACGTTTAGTTTTAAATATGGAAAAGGATCTGCCTCCTTTTGTGGATTTTTGTTATTCTATGGGAATTATTAGACAGCCAGAATTTTGTGATCGTAATGAACGTGTCGGAAAATAGGCATGTCAGAAGTCGACTTAAGTACTGTGAATGACTAGGTTATGGGTGTAACCTCTGTCCCAGATGGAGGGAACGAGACGTTGTGTCAAAGAAGCGACACTAGGGGGCTCTCTGAGTGCCGAATATGCTCCTGATCTATGAAAAAAGGCCAATGAGAAGTGGCAGACATGTATTTGCACCAGCCGCCCCTGGGACCTACGGGTATAAAAGAACATGGTCTGGCCACTACAGTGAGCTCGGCTCAGTGATGTAGGCCGGCACGGAGGACACAACATCTCGCGTTCCTCCATCAGGGGAATGGAGGTTACATCCGTACTAGACGTTCCCCGTACTGTTGCCTCCACTTTGGACGTTGTGTCGAAAGCTGCAATACTACGGGCGTCCAATTTAATCATTGCCATTCGCTGAGCCGAGTACGTTTTCGGCTGAACAGGAGAGGGCAGGTATTCTACGTGACAAAGGCAGACAAGCTGTGTCAGGCTGCACGGTACTCTTCCCAATGCCCCAAAAAAGTTGGAGATATCCTTCTGGTTACCCTAGGCAGGGGAAAAAGGCGGACGCTTGCCAACCTGGGAACGGGCCAAGCCGGGGTGTGCTGGGCCTCTTTTTTTATGTTTCTCTGCATAAGCAAGAACGGCAGGGGACCTTACATGCATCGAAGGAAGGGGTTCTTACCACAGTTTCCTATTCTTTCAGGGGGAAAAGACCTGCGGAGACTACCCCTGCCCTGAAGGGGAGGTAAAGAGGATGGTGAATTACATCACATTGAGTTTTTTATGCGGATGTGGAAATGCGCAGTGGTAGATCCAGCTCGCTTGAGGGGGGAGTTGCTACAACACGGACGACCGGAGGGCAGCTTGGAAACTGCCTAAGGTGAGACGTGGGGTCCACTTCGTAAGGGGACCATACTGGCAGAAAATACCCACACCGGGTGAGTCGACGTAGGAGTCCAATGCCCTGCGGAGCACCTATTCCAGTACAGGTTAGACTAAGTACCGCAGTGGAGTTGGGTCGGGAGTTCACTCCGCTGATCTGCAGAGACCCAAAGGGCTAGGAAGGAATCACATCAGGAGTCCGATGAGTGGGATCTCCTGGGAGAGCAAAGCATCACAGTTTTACCTCTGCCGAGGGAAAAGGGCGCTTGGCACATGTGATCCAACCAGGACCTAGACCGTCAGCGTGTTACCGTGTTCTAACTGGATCGGACCTGATAAAATCACAGGATGATACTGTCTCAACTGGAGAATTGTATATCTCACCAAAGGTATTAGGAGTTGCTCAAAACCATGCTGCTCTACTTATGTCTGCCAGGGAGGAGCCCCTGGCCAGTGCCACAAGGACTCGCAACACGTTTTCCTGTCGAGAGTTACTCGGACCCGTAAGGGGGGGGGTATATCGGCCTGGGTGTGATAGGCCAATGAAATGGCATCCACTACCAGTGGAAAGCCTCTGTTTGAGACATCGTTCCCTTTCCGCTGTCCACTAAAGGCAGACAACGAGCTTTATAACATCTAAGCGCTGCATGCGGTCCAAGTAGTATGCAAAGCACATACAGACACAGCAAAACAAAGGGGCTGGGTTCTGCCTCCTCCCGGGGCAGCGCTTGCAGGTTCACTCACCTGGACTCTAAAGGGCGTGTTAGGAACATGGGGCATGTAGCTCGGTCGCCGGTCTTAGGATCACATATGTGTCTGCTCGGGACCGAACTCCAGGCAACAAGTGTCATAACTGCGAAGCTTGCAGGTCCCCGACCCTCTTGTGGAGGCGAGCACTCAGAGGCAGTCTTTAGGAGAGATGGCCTGAATCCAGCTGATTCTAGCGGCACGAAGGGAGGTCTCTGAAGCCCGTGAGGACCACTGAGAGGTCCATGAGGGGACACAGGCTTGGCATGATTAAGTCGTGCTTACCCAAAAGACGTTTTTACCCAAAGACAGTCGTCGGTGGGCCGCGATGGCAGCAACATACACCTTTAGGGTGGAAGGGGACAGGCCTTCCACACAGCCTCTCCTAATTTTAAGGGAAATAAGATACACTGACCAAACTGAGCACCTATGCGGGTTTCAAGCCCAGAAAAAGAACACACAATTTGCGACAGGCGCCACTTCAAGGGCGTAAAGATGCCTGGTAGAGGGGGCTCTGGCTTGGCTGTTTGTGTCCATGACAGCGTGTGTGGACCAGCCTAGATCTTCCGTGTCCCATCCAGGGCCAGACATGGAGGTCTAAAGGTCTGGGTGAGGATGCAAGAGCGTTGCCTGTCCCTGAGAAAGAAGGTCATTTCCTCTCAGGGGAATAATAAAACTTGCAAAGGAGGGCTGTCGCAAGGAGTACAAGGTCCGAGAAAACAAGCCGGGTGGGCCAATAGGGAGCGATATGGTGACTTGTTCCTCGTATACTCGCTAGCTCGCTTTTCCTTCCTCCTCACGTTGTTGTTGTTGCGAGTTCTAGCGAGTATACGAGGAACAAGACACCTAGCCTCGCTCCTATTGGCCCACCCGGGCTTGGTTCTCGGACCTTGTATCCTTGCGACAGCACTCCTAGGCAAATTCCCCTGAGGAAAGACTTTCTTTCTCTTGGACAGGGCACGCTCATTGCATCCTCACCCAGACCTTTAGAACTCCATGTCTGGCCCTGGATGGACACGGAAGATCTTGCTGAGTCCACAATGCTGTTCATGGAAACAATCAGCCAAGCCCGCAGAGCCCTTCTACACAGGCATCTTAAGCCCTGAAGTGTGCGCCTGTTCGCAAAGTGGTAGTTCTTTATGGGCTTGAAGACCCTCAGAGGAGTCAGTTACCGGTCAGTGATCTTATTTCTATAGGAGAGGCTGGTGGGGAGGCTGTCCCCTTCCACCCTAAAGGTGTATGTTGACTGCCCATCGCCGCCTCCACGACTGTCTTTGGTTTAATACGTCTTTGTGTATAAGCACGACTTAATACAGGCCAAGCTGTTCCCCTCATGGATCCTTCGCAGTGGTCCTCACGGGCCTTCAGAGACTCCCTTCGAGCCGCTTAGGAATCTGGCTGGATTCAGGCGCCCTCTCTCTAATGCAGTCCCTGCTGAGTGCGCGACCTCCTTCAAGAGGGTCGGGGAACCTGCAAGCATTCTCTGTTAGTGACACTTGCCTGGGAGTTCGGTCCGGCAGACACTGATGGGATCCTAAGACGCGACCGAAGCTACATGCCATGGTTCCTATCACGCCCTTTAGAGTTCCAGGTAGTGAACCTGCATAAGCGCTGCCCGGAGAGGAGGCAGGACCAGCCCTTTGTTGCTGTGTCTGGTATGTGCTTTGCATACACCTACTTGGACGCATGCAGCGCATTAGATGTTATGTAAAAGCTCTTTGTACTGCTTTACGTGGAACAGCGGAAAGGGAACGATGTCTCCTAAACAGAGCGTTTCCCACTGGGTAGTGGATGCCATTCCATTGGCCTTTCACACAAGGCCATTTCCCCCCCCCTTTCGGTGTCCGGAACACTCGTCATGGGTGTTGCGTCTTGTGGCACTGGCCAGGGGCACTCCCTGGCAGACATTATGTGAGCAGCAGGTTGAGCAACACTAATACTTTTGTGGATTTTACCATTCGCCAGGTTGACGACAGTATATCCCGTGATTTTTCAGGTCCGAGCCAGTAGAAGCTCAGGTAACTCGATGACGGTCTGGCAATCCCTGGTGGAAACACATGTGCCTGCGCCCTTTCCTCGGCAGAGGTAAAAACTGTGAGCTTTCTCTCCCAGGAGCCCCACTCATTCGGATCCCTGGATGATTCCACTTCCTAAGCCCTTTTGGGTCTGTACAGATCAGCGGAGGAACTCGCCGACCACAAATCCACTGCAGGGTACTTTAGTCTACCTGTACTGGAATAGGTGCTCGCAAGGGCAGAGAATCCTACGCGACTCCTGTGTGGATTTTCTGCAGTATGGTCCCCTTACGAATGTGGACCCACGTCTCTCTTAGCAGTTCCAGCTGCCTCCGGTCTGTCGTGCTTGTTGTAGCAACTCCCCTCCTAAGCGAGGTGGCTGGATCTACCACTGCGCGCCATTTCCACATGCCGCTAAAAAGAACTCATCGTGATGTATTCAACCTCTTACCTCCCCCTATCAGGGCAGGGTAGTCTCCGCAGGGTCTTTTCCCCCTGAAAGAATAGGAAATGGGTAAGATCCCCTTCTTCGATGCATGTAAGGGCCCTGGGCCGTTCTTGCTTTATGCAGAGAAACATAGAGAGGAAAAGAGGCCAGCCAGGCTAGGCACCGTCCGTTGGCATGCGTCGCCTTGTTCCCGCTTGCCTAGGGTAACCATGAAGGATTCTGCTAAACTTTTTTGGGGCATTGGGGAAGAGTACGTGCAGTCTGACACAAGCTGGTCGCCTTTGCACGTAGAATACTAGACCCAATCTCCTGTGTCAGCATAAACACGTACACGGCCTCAGCGGGAATGGCATGATTTTAAATTGGACCCCTGTATCGCTTTTCGACACAACGTCAAAGTGAGCAACCGAACGGGGAACGTCTAGGTTACGGATGTAACCTACATTCCTGATGGAGGAACGACGATGTGAGTGTCCTCCCGGCCCACATCACTGAGACGAGCTCCACGGTAGTGGCCACAG